>JACXGM010031564.1:0-12923 GCA_016801145.1 Umbra pygmaea
TACAGTCATAAAGCACACACACCCAAGTCTAGTTACAGTCATAAAACACACACACCCAAGTCTAGGTACAGTCATAAAGCACACACACCCAAGTCTAGTTACAGTCATAAAGCACACACACCCAAGTCTAATAACAGTCATAAAGGACACACACCCAAGTCTAGGTACAGTCATAAAACACACACACCCAAGTCTAGGTACAGTTATAAAGCACACACACACCCAAGTCTAGGTACAGTCATAAAACACACAAACCCAAGTCTAGGTACAGTTATAAAGCACACACACCCAGGTCTAGGTACAGTCATAAAACACATACACCCAAGTCTAATTACAGTCATAAAGAACGCACACCAAAGTCTAGGTGCAGTCAAACCACACACACCCAAGTCTAGTTACAGTCATAAAACACACACACCCAAGTCTAGTTACAGTCATAAAACATACACACCCAACTGTAAAATGTGTAAATGTAACACACAGTGCTTGAAATGGAAAAAAATAAGTGCCAGTACTCCCCTTATTCCCTTGCATTGGAATTGACTGGTTCAAGAATCACATTTACATTTTTACAATGTGTTATTATACTATGAGATATTTCTTTTGTTCACAAAGTTATGTGTTTTTATTTTGTAAATGTGTAGATGGAAAGGGAATATTGTTTTAAAGCAGTTAGCTGTGCAGGTGGCCATGAACTGCAAAAGTTGTATATTTAGAAATACATAGGTCATATAATTTCCGATGTAAACAAGCATATTGAAATCATACTAGTGTCCAATTTTGATTTGTTTGCTTTAATTACAAAAGTTGTATATGTAGATAAAAGCAAAAAATTTGAGGTCAGATAGTTCTACATTGAATCCATTTCAAGCACTGTTATTAAAGTTATTGTTACCATCAGTGTTTCATGTGGTAGGGGAGGGCTAGCAGCCTGCCCTTTAGTATAAAGCTACACGATCAACAGGCTTTGTGCTGCTAGTGGTACTGGTTCCTTCCTGAGGCTGCTCCTGGTCTTCATTTAGTTCTGTTTGGGTAGTTGACACTCATTTATGTTGATTTATGTGACTCTGAACAAGATCTTTTGCCCAATGGTGTAGTGGGTATGCTCTTATGCCCCCCACTCCAGGAACAAAGTGAAGGCACTTTTTTTGTTTTTATAAATGTAATGTCTGATCTGACAAGGTAAATAACAGTATTCTGTCCATGAGCATGACAGTTAACCCTAAATGTTCCAAGAGTGCTCATTATGGCATTAACATGCACATTCAAAGCATTATTTTCAAATGCAAAACTATTTAGAACCTGAATGTAAATGCTGTTATTATTATGTCCAACACAATTCCAGTCACAACAATTAATTATTAAAAACTGAAGCCAGCTATTGCTATTATGCAACCTGTGCAACTCCACCCTATAGCATGTATCCTACCTGGCTGATGTTTGATCCAGTGGAGGACCATGGATTCTGATGGTCAATTGTAGGTTTCACACTCAATGCTCTACACTACCATAAAAATATGCCAGCAATGAGCAAATTAATACTGATAATTAAACTATTGTGATAAATTACTATACAATATTATACAGTATAGCCTGATGCCCTATCATTCCCAATTTCCCTAAATAAATTGCCTGATTATCTAGTTAGCATTAGGCATTTAGTTAGCATGCAGTCTTCAAAATGTCTCGCTGGCAAATATGGTTTGCACAATCGCTATAATCTAACATACTACCGGTAGTCAGACAACACAAATCTAATACATTAATTGGTCAATTACTTTTTGTATTTGACCAATTCATTTTAATATTTAATATTCAAGATAGGCCTATTCATGATATTTAGCTGACAGCCTTTACCTAACGAGTGGTTTGTTTGGGTTTGGCTAAACCTAATAGACCTGCGTACAGTAGCCGATTCCATGGATTGGAGTTGACTGAGTCAAAAAGCAGTAATCTTGTTCCTAGACGTATCTGCTGAATTCGCTCTCGCTCTGAGCTAGATGTTGGTCGGTTCATTATTTTTATCAGTGAAACAACCAGTCTCTTGACGTTGTTCCAATGTGCATTGCGCGTTTCCAGTTCATGCTTAATTCAAGCATATTCCCACACACAGCTGAGCTGCGCTTAAAATGTGAGTAAAAGTTTAGCAATGTAGAACGCTAACTGATACAATGTATAGCTCCAACTGAACAACTCTGATACTTCTAATATGACTTTGCTGCGAGAGGATTTGCGTCAATCAGTGCACCCTGGGTAAAAATGTTTAATGTCCATTCGAATTAAGTGGTGAATGTCCATTCGAATTACGAGCTAAACTTTATTACCCAGAGATGGACACGCTACATGGTACGCTACATAATAAAATGAAAAACTTCTGGTACTACATATTGGTGAGTACTGGCCCACTTCAAGCACTGGTAATACACACACCTACAAGCACAGTCACAACACCCACACACACACACACACACACACACACACACACACACACACACACACACACACACACAACTCCAAGTACAGTTGTTACACACACAAACAACACTTAGTGCAGTCATTACACACACAAACCACACTGGATACAGTCATAACAAACACCCACACATCTCCAGGTATAGACGTAACACAAATAATCATAAAATCTTATCTAAATGAGATATTTGACGAAACCCTACATTCTCCCCCTCTACCATTCCTGTAGACATGAGGAGAGGACATGGAGCATAGAGAGGACAGATAGTATGAACTCAGACTGCCAGTCAGGCGCCATGTCCTCCTCAGTGGGCACCAGTAAATGCAGCAGCCCGGCTTGCATGGAGGCACGGGCACGGAGGGCCGCCCCCTGGGGCTGTTCTGAGGGGCCCAGCCTGCAGTATGGAGGCTCCTACGACTCCCTGGGAGACTCGCCTCACAGCGACAGGTGCGGAAAGCTAGTCAGCCATTTGTAGTTTTATTAAACACAAAATGCGTTATTGTCTCTGTTCTTAACCGCATCTGACTAATCCCTAGTTTTGTCCTTGGCTGTGTGTGTTTACCAACTTCCTGCAGGTATGTGTCAGCATTGACCACGCCAGCCCGTCTGTCGCCTGTAGACTTCCACTACCCCCCGCTGCCCCCCCAGGTGCCCACTTTCCACATCACTTCCCCCAACACGGGCCACGCCCTGGCCCCACCTCCTGCCGCCGCAGCCTACCACCGGGACGATGACCAGCCCCTGCTCAGATGTCCCCAGGTGATTATAACCATGTGCTATATTCTCTAGAGACTGTACACGCATGAAAGAAAGCCTCCTTCACAACTCCGATTCATATTTTCCTCTACGTTGTTGTTAGTAGTAGACTCTAATGTACGACATTGTCTGTTTCTGACCCTGTAGGACGGACGGTTGTACCGACAGCCCCGTCGGCCGCGGCGACCCTACCTGACAGAGAGCACAGGCAGCCTACCGTCCAGCCCGTACCGTCTCCCTGACGACGAGGCCTACGAAACCACGCAGGAGTACGCCTCCTCCCGCGAGCCAATCAGGAGTCGCCGGCGCCCCCGCCGGAACCACCTCAATGGACACGTCTCCCAACGTGCAATGGGACTACGGGACTACAGCTCTCAGAGCTTCAGCCAATCAGAGGATGAAGAGGAAGATGAGGGGCACGGGGAGAGCACGCCCTTCCTCAGTATGCAGAACATGAACATGGACCCGTGCGAACGCGGGTATGGATCATCTACTGGCCCTGGCATCGCTGCTGACACACGGACTCACAGGGGGCAGGGACGGGCAAGCAGCCGCAGCAATGGACACAGTAAAAGCTCTCAATCACGTTCCTCCAAACATGACAAAACACCCCTTTAAGACCTGCCCACATTCACCCGTGACCTCTGACCCCTGACCTACCTACAGACAAAAGTGGACTAGAGACCTGCACCTAGGAGAAATATTTTTATTTTGTATAACAGACAGATATTCTAAACAAATGAAATATTTATTTTCATTTCAGCAAAAATTGTCTACTAGCTAACAGCAAAGACTTTTTTTATAGGGGAAAAATATTTATATGTAAAGTTTTTGATTTACAGCATTATGAGAGAAAAAAATGATTATGTGCCAATTTTTTCACGAGTTAGATAATAGAATAATATTGTGGTGCCTTTTGCTGTGTGCTGAAGCCGGAGGTCCAGTTGAGTTTTTGTAGCTTTTCTTATACAGACTCCTCATTTTTATAGACCTGATCTGCTTACTTTGGCTTGTGTTCTCTGATTTGGGATCTCCCTGTTTGAACTGTGATATGATTCTATCATCATGCAATATGAATCACTCCTATGTAAAGGTATATGTTTACATGAGTATGATCCACACGCACGGGGGACATTTATCACAGACAAAACAGGAAGTCATTTCCTGTCCTGGTACAGGAAGTGATGGGACCGTTTTTGATAGGTTGCTCCGACAAGCCCACTCATCCATATCATCGTTCGCTACCTGTCATCATATGTGTATACTTTCCATAGAAACAGAATGCAAGTGTTTATTGGGTTAAAGTTGCCTGCACAGGTGTTAATTATTTCTAAATTGGAGGGGGTGTAGGTGATAGTTGTGGTGTGTGTGTGCGCGTGCGTGTGTGTGTGTGTGTGTGTGTGTGTGTGTGTGTGTGTGTGTGTGTGTGTGTGTGTGTGTGTGTGTGTGTGTGTGTGTGTGTGTGTGTGTGTGTGCGTGCGTGCGTGCGTGCGTGCGTGTGTGTGCATGCTCCATGATGAGTTGTAGGCTGGTCACAGCAGGGCAACCCTGAGTCTGTCCATTAAGCTATGAGGGTGTGGTCACTGTTAAATCGGCCAATCCCCATGCTGCCAGAAGCTCCATTGCACTGTAAAACCTCCTTCCATGAGCAGTCATTAGCCAGGGAGCTGCCAATCCAACCATCCAGTTAATCCAGCCTGATTCTGGCCTACATGGACTTCCCACCCCCGTTCCTATGCCAGCAGCTTAACTAAAGCCGCATTGTGTCTCAGGACTTTCATATCCCATAGAGTAAAAGACTCCATTTCCCAAGAACCACCATGGTCCATAGGCCAGATCCATTATGTCCATCTTTCTTGTCTGTTTTCATGTGTGGCGTAGTAGAGTTTTGGAAACTTGAAACTTGAAAGAAATTGGGTTTTAAAAATGCCAAAATATGCTGATAAATAGTTATGTTAAGTCTCTTGGATGATTGTTCTATGACATTGCAATGACACGGGTTTGTTGTCTGGTGATGACGATGATAATGATGATGACGACATTGGCTTATGATGATAATGGCACTGGTTTGCTGTGTGATATGACAAGTGACAAGGTTTTTTAATGCAAAGTCTCTTATGTTGACTGTAGTACGTTTGACTTTGTTCTTTATCATAGCCAACAAGTATGAAGTTATCCATTATTGCAGCCTTTTTTACATTCCTATACCTTTATAATTAACATAAGTATAACTTGCTAGGTCATATTGACTGAATGATCTGTGTCTCTGTCTACCACACCATCTTGACAATGACATCAGAGAGGATAACAGAAACTATTATGGGATGTGTTCCACATACATGACAACATCATGGCCACTCTGCTATGAGCAATGGGCGTACCTCAGAAAGGGTTCTCCTCAGAAAAAGAGCTTCCTCCTCTATCTAAAGGGAAAAGGACATTGTGTTAAAGGTACACGAGTCCCCATGAGTTGGTTTTAAATTAAACATTTGCCCCTTTATCCAATAGTCTCACAGGAGATGCATGAATCACTAAGATGTTATTAATATGAAGGCATTCCTTTAAAAAAAATACTAAACAACCAACTCCTTTGATTAATTCTACTAAGGACTACTGTGGAATATCAGTTAGAGAAATATGTTATTTTCATGGCCCAATGTTCTGGCTAGTTTGTCTTAGTATCCCTGTATTCAATCTGGGATTTGCAATGCGGGATACTGCAAGTGAGGGTAGTGTGCTTGTAGAGGTAGTTAAAATGTAAAATTCCCTTTTACCTCCTTCCCTTGTAACCAATCCTTCTACAGTCGACTCTGTCTCTATCCTTCTGTCTCTCTCACACGCATACTTCTGAAAAAGTTTTTATTTTACCTCTCAATAAAATATTTGAAATACACAGACACATACACACACAGACACACACACCATTATTGTTTGTGTTGGTTGAGCAGTTGTCCTACTCTCCTTGTACCCTCTTCCTCTCAACACCCCCCGTCCACCCCCCACCCCTCCCCTGCATGCCCTTAGTGGTCCAGGTAGCTGGGTGCATGGAAAAAGCAGCAAGCAAATCGTTTTCCACTCAGTGAAGTGTCTTCATTTTAACATTCAGCAATAAATCCCCTTTTCTCATGTCTCCATTCTTGGAATATGCTAGAGGTTTTTTGCAAGTTTTATCAAAACATACTTGTAAAAACAAATCCAAACCACCTCTTCAGATAAAAAAATAAATCTTTATTCCTAACATTTTGAAATTGTTGTCATTCTCTGTCACAGAGAAGGTCTTCTTCATGAGTCCTGTGTTGGGTAAGGTAAAGTACCTTGTAAGCATACCATCATATATGCCAGTGGTCCACAAACCCTTCCATGGAGGGCCTAGTGTATGCTGGTTTTTGGTCTTTCCCTTCAATTAGAGCCTAATTAGGACCTAGACTGCCAGGTGAGGGGATATCCTAAGCAATTAGTGAGCTACTACATCAGGCTTGTACAAGGTAAAAGCGAAAACCTGCATACACTAGGCCCTCCATGGAAGGGTTTGAGGACCACTGCTATATGCTCACTAGTGTTGTAGGGCAGGGGTAATCAACTCTGGACCTTGAAGCCTGATCCACTCCACTTTTTCATTGCAACCCTGTAATCTGAGACTTATTTAGACTTTGGACACCAATTTAGACCTTGGAAACCAGGTGAGTCCAATTAATGTTTAGGTAGAACAGAAAACCAGCAGACTCCAGCCCCCGTAGTGTAGAGTTGAAGACCCCGGTTGCAGGGTAACACTTACACGAGAGGCTGGTTTTAAATGAAACCAGCTAAACAAATTTGATTATTATAACCATTAGGTGGCAATATTTTCTTATTGTCTAAATTTTGCAACAACACATTATGTTATATGGTTCACTTGTTTAACATACTGTAGAATGAAAATGAGAAATCATGCTGACATTGTTTTCCATTCAGGAATCTCTCATGTTAGTTCTTCTTTTGTAAAACCTGTACTTTGACTCCAGCAAAGTATGTTCCAGTATGTGTAATTCCAGCATCATACACATACAGATTAAATATATAAAAATTATAGGGTATTATTTACCTGGAGTTTCTTCAATATCATAATAGATTTCAGTTATATTTCAAACTGGCTGGCGTGATGAAAAATGTATCTATTGTCTTTGTGTTGCTCAATGTTCCTGAGAGAACTTTGATCTCAGAGCAAATCCACTGTAAACAATCTATATAAAAAATGTATATATAATAACCAATGTCTTCACACCAGCTTTTCAGGAAAGTGAAATTGGACACTGTGACACACTCTCCATGCCTACAACTACAGCTCTATAGGCATTTTTTTGGGAAACGTCAATCACTTGAGTATTGTGATATACAGCAGAGGGGAACCCTTAGGGGCTTCTAGGGGTTCAGAGAAGGCCTAACATATCTGCATTTTAAATGTCATTTTTAACATATTTCAATTATTATTTTGTCTTTTAATTCTTTTAGCTTTTCAAAGTTGCTTCAGAAATTACAGTTGTATTGTCCTAAAACCTTTAAAATACAGTTGTCCAATCAGATTTAGTAGCTTTTGTCTCTAGGCAGAAAAAAGGTTACAGCTCGATCACTTATTGGTTAGGACGTCATAACAGGGACAGAAGTCCAAAGCCTGTGTTTCAGCTTAGAAAGTGACTGGTGAATCGTCCAATCACGTTTTGGTATTGTAGTCGGCGGGACAAAAAAATCACCCTAGGCCTTCCAGAAGGCACGCTGACGTTAAGCTAGAGTCAGACGTATCTGTCAGTGTCAATGAGCGCAAAGTGGGAAAAACCTATGACTTCAACGGAGGACAACGACATTGTGGCAAGCTTAATTGCATTGCCTTTTCAAGTCGTGCTTTCAAAGATAAATTATCTATAATGCAAATCGAAGACCAATACCAGCATTGTATTTAAACTGAAAAGTGGAAAAGTGTGTTACCAACGCTACCCGTGGTTGACTGATTGCAAGACAATCAACAGGTTTTATTGTTGGAGTTGCCAGCTTTTTTCTTCTGAATCGTTGGCCTGGGCTAATAAGGGATTTACCAACCTGACCAACCTAACAAAATCAGGCCATCGGCAACAGGATTCTGCTAGAAACCTGCAAGCTACGGTGAGTTTAAAAACGTTTGGGGGTGTCAGAGTAGACCTTCAGCTGAACGAACAGCATCGCTACCAAATTCTGACTCACAACAAGGTCAGGCAGTATAGAGAAATATTGAAGCGTCTAATTGACATTGTTGTGTTTCTTGGGAAGCAAGAACTTGCATTCAGAGGACACGATGAGGGCAACAATTCTGTGAATAAAGGGAACTACTTGGAGATGCTGGATTTTTTGTCTGCATACAAGGTCATTGTGTGTGTTTGTTTGCATGCACCGACGATGTGTCACTTTGGGTGTTCGCTGAGATTTTTACCTTGTGGTGTTGATGATAAAAGTGTGTGTCATTGGAGTCTCTACTGCAGCTGACAATGGTGGACCCCTGGAGGTCTTTGCTGCAGCTGGTGTATCACTGGTGGTCTCTGCTGCAACTGATGGTACTGGTGAACCCTCGTTGGTCTCTGCAGCAGCTGGCAGAGCGTCGGTGGTCCTAAGAGGGGCCAGCTCCCCTGGATGGTGCGAGGGACGGAACCCCTGGCTGCATCTTTGGGGGAGGAGCCCCAGATTTGGTTGCAGGCTACGGTGTGGCCAGCACCTGTGAAGGCAAGGACCTGTGTTTTATCTGGTATCATATGAAAATAAAAAACATAGTGATGAACTACGACAGTTTCTTCAGAAATACAAAAGTAATCTGTGCTGTGTGAAATGCTTAAAGGATGACTGATCTGGATCAAAACTTCTAATTCCAAAGACAACCAAATCTCTCAAATTTCCACTTACCAAAGATAATTATAACAAATTAAGCAATGACAGCATGTGGTTTAATGACAGAATAATTGACCAGTACAATGACCTTGTGAAGTTACGTCTGAAGGATTAATCTGTGTTAATGTGTCCTTCTTCCTTTACAAGTCAGCAATTACAGAGTCTATGTTGTGACAGCAAAGAGGCTATGCCAAATGTACAACCCATAATAACTGGTGGGTTTACAAATGTGTGATCGTGCTTGTAAACTTAAAATCACATTGGACAATGATAGCCATAGATATGCAACATAAAGTTAGTAGTAATTTTTGTATCACTTTAATGGTTAAAATGATGGCTTCATTAAGCCTATAAGAGACACAATTAAAGAATGCATATCTATCATTTATCTATCTAAACCTGGCTTTACAGTATCTAGCAATGCATGGGGTAGCGGTAGATGTGATGTTAAACTATGAATTTAGCAATTGGTGCCCCCACTTCAGGAAGCAGTCATATGGTAGCAGCTGTGGTGTTTATGTGTGCTTGTTCTCTTGTGTTAGTAAAGGGGAATGTGATTACTCTTTGTTGCAATGGCATGCGACACTATGTTTCACATGAGAAATTGGAGCGGCAATTACTTTGTTGAAAGAACTGAAGTTTTAGTGTAAAGGGTTTTAGTGTGAAGGGTTTTAGTGGAATGGCATATGGTGGACAATATAACTTGTCTTGTCACTGTGTTTGTGTACTGCTTGTTTGCTATTGTTTTTGTCTCCATCTGTCTTTCTCTATGAATCTCCCAGGACTTCCTGTTGGATCAACTGGTTCCTGCCCCCTCTGGATGACCCTTGTCTGCCCCCTCTGGATGGCACTATACACCCTTCTGTTTAAACACAGGATGGTCCTTGTCTATATACACTATACACAATTCTGTTCAACATTAATGCATCCTGAGACCATTAATGTGTGGGGGGGTTTGTCAGCAAAGGAAGTGGGCTAACTCACAATTTTGCCTAAGAACACAGCCATGAATAAAGAATGGTACCGACATATCCTCCGAGAGAAACTTCTCCCAACCATCCAGGAACAGTTTGGTGACCACCAATGCCTTTTCCAGCATGATGGAGCATGTTGCCATCAGGCAAAAGTTATTACCAAGTGGATCGAATTTTTGGATCCACGGCCAGGAAACGCCCCAGACCTTAATTCCATTGAGAACGTGTGGTTGATCCTCAAGAGGTGTGTGGACCAACAAAAACCCACTAATTCTGACAAACTATAAGCATTGATCATACAAGAATGGTCTGCCATCAGTCAGGATGTGGCCCAGAAGTTAATTGACAGCATGCCAGGGTTTCCAGAGGTCTTGAAAAAGTAGGGTCAACACTGCAAATATTGACTTTTTGCATAAACTTCATGTAGTTCTCAATTAAAGCCTTTGACACATATGGAATGCTTGTAAATATACTTCAGTATACCATAGTAACTACTAACAAAAAGATCTAAAAACACTTAAAGCATAACTCTTGCCAAAATGCAACCTACGGTCTTTTTTTGAATGTACAAGAGTCAAACCTTCGTTTAAACGCATAAGTAGGACAGAAACGCCACTTTTAAGATTTTTTACGTATTTTTGGCTTTGGTCAAATTGCCTTTTGATCGAGAAGGACAGGGACACTAATATGATAGCATCAAAATCTTTGCTTGAAGTATCACCAGGGGCTGTACACATGAACTCGAGCATTGAAAACATTGTTTGTGTACACAGAGTTTACTAAAAAGAAAGGTTTTGTACAACTCACCTTAGCAGTTTGTGTTTCTGGTGGCTCCCAATTTGCCAGTCAAAAAGTGTTGATTTCCGAATGCAACGTAACAGGGAGGAGAGTAAACATAGAATGCTCCTAAAGCTTAATAAATGCATGGATAATTTGTTGTTTTGTCATTAGTGAAAAACAATATTGACCTTGTAGTTGGAGAAGGAGCCTCATATGAAATAATACTAAAATCAAATAACGGAAAAGTCACTTGAGGTCTCGCGTGGGTTGTTGTTGCTGGTGTTACAAAGTTTCACACAAGAGTTTACGTCAGCTAAGATTAGATCATTTAGACTGATATATTACATGAAACCCCTTGTTATTATTTGAATAGATAGTGCCATGAGCTTTTCATTGGAATTACAACTTCCATTTCCTCCTATGTAGTCCGTTCATTCGGATTCGAAGATTGACACTTTTTGACTGGCAAAATGGGAGCCATTAGAAACACAAATTGCTAAGGTGAGTTGTACAAAACCTTTCTTTTCAGTAAATTCTGTGTACACAATGTTCTCAATGCTCAAGTTTAGGTATACAGCCCCTGGTGATACTTTTAGCAAAGCTTCATGTTGTTTTGAGACTTCTTAGTGTTTTAAAAATTGCGATTTTGATGCTATCATATCAGTGCCCCTATCCCTCCCATTCAAAAGGCGATTTGACTGAAACCAAAAATAAGGAAAAGTGGAGTTTCCATCCTAATTATGCATTTGAACAAAAGTTTGGCTCATTTTCATTGCAAATGAAAATCAGCTCTCAAACTGTTTGCCTGGTGCAATTCAGGTAAAATTCCTTAAATGTATACTGTAACTGATTAGACGATTTAGATTTACAGTATGAAGCAGCTGGTAGCTGGCTCTGTTTAATAACATCTGTTTACAGCTATTGCTAGACCATTAGGCTACATTGATGACTGAGTATTGAGTTATTTCAATTGCAAAAACAGCACACTTTCAAAACAATGGGTACACTCCTCCTTTAGATATTCACACCTCCATCAGGTATTCACACATCCACTAGGTATTCACACCTCCAATAGCAAAGGAATCATGCAAAATGGTGTCATGAGGGCCAGAAGTGATAATGGCAGTTTCATTGGCTGCTGCACCTGGCTGAAGTGTCCTCAAAAACTGTGAATGTTCTTCCCAGAATGTGTAGATGCAAACTTAACATTTCAATGCCTTGCTAGGAAGGAAATTAAATTTAATTTGAGTCCAACTTTGTTGGTCCACTCCTGTTCCTGTGTGTCGCGTACAATAAAGCTCCCTTTCTGTTTAACATGGTATTTGTATCTGTTGTCCACTGATTGAATTCCAATTGCTTTTCCTGTGTTTTAAGTTATGTTTCCCTGCGAACTGGTGTTTTTTACATAGCATGTAATTCAATATGAATGGCAGAGTAGCGTAGGTCCCTCTTTTTGTGTTGCTGGCTATACTGGCTCTAGCCATGGAGGATTTGAGACTATTTCTGGATAAAACACACCTTAGTGAATGTTTTTTACATAGCATATCTCACTTCATGGGCCATAGCTTTTTGTTATAGAACAATCTGCATAGGCAAGAATGGTATGTATAATGTACACACAGGGGCGATTCTAGGCAAAGGCAACCCTCTCCCCCTCCCCACCCTTAAAAAATATATATATAATTTATATGGGGGCAATCAATCTTTATGTATTTTTATTTTAAAGGTGCTATATGTAATACATATGGAGGACCGAGTCTGCCAAAATAAGAAATAAATAAATAAATATATGCATCAATAAAAATATTTATACATAAAAATATACATAAAAATAGAAAAATATAAAATTATACACTTATTAATCAATATTATTTCCCCATTTATTTATTTCCGTGATCATTTATTTCAGGTTTTATACATTTTTATATTAATTTATTTCCATATTCTTTTATTTCTGTATTTATTTATTTCTGTATATATTTATTTCTGTATTTCCAGATCCTTAAGCTAATGAGGAGGCTGTCAATCAAAGCATTTCACGGTGTCACCTTTTT
>JACXGM010031565.1:0-12921 GCA_016801145.1 Umbra pygmaea
ATTTCTGGTCTGACCCATTTTTCCCTGTTTTTGAGATTCGAGATTTGGATTACCTTTTGTACCGTTGCCTGGACATTCCTGTATTGTGCCTGGACCCCTGCGTGTTCCCCGGTTACCCTCCTGCCTACTCCCTGCTGATTGATCTTCTGTGTATGACCCCTGCCTGTTCTGAGGATTTGAATCGTGTACCAGTTCCTGCGCTGTGTTACTGCTGGTCCGGTGTACCTAATCTCAACCCGCCTGTCATTCCTTTCTCCTGACTATTTCCAGTGGCCTTCCTGAACTAACAAACATATTGTGTCAACCTTCCTGAATCTGTTCATTACAGAATGACAATAACCTATAGCCCTAGAATGTCATTGTGAGGTTATTATAATGCGTTTTAATTTCGGGAAGATGGTGAAGGCCTAGGTGTAAAATGCACGGCCCGCCACTGGGCATACATAAATATTTCATAAGTCTTCTGCCACTACAAGCCAAAGCCCCTGCTTGTTGTGTCACTTGATGTCTTGTTATTATTGTTGTGGTGGTTTTTCGTAATGTTTGGATATTATATTTAATTTTTTATTTTGGGGGGGCACTGGGGCAGCCAGTGAATGTATCAGGGTGACTGTGGCCCCCCTGACCAGGCCTTGGGGGCGGCCCTGAGAAAGAGGAGTGAGTTGTAAATGTATAAAGACAACATATTTCATGTTTTACCAAATCAACTGCATCATTTTTTTAAGGTAAACATTTATTTTGAAATTGATGCATGCAACACATACAAAAAATTGTGACAGAGGCAAATTAGGACAAATGGCGATGTGACAAGTGGAAATAAGAAGGTGATGCAACTGTGTAATAATAGTATAAGGAGCCTCCAAAAAAGGCGTAGTCCTTCAAGAGCAAGGATGGGTTGAGGCTCGCCAATCTGCCAACAGATGAGTCGGTGAATGATCCAACACTTTGAGAACAACATTCCCCAAAGACAAATTGGCAGGATTTTGGCATTTCACCTTCAACCGTGTACAATATAATTAAAAAGTCAAGGAATCTGATCAAATCTTGGTGCACAAAGGGTAAGGCCGAAAACCACACTGATCCTTCAGACGTCACTGTCTTTAAAACTGTCATGAGTCTGTAATGGACATCCTGGTATGAGTTTGGGAATACTTTGCTAAACCTTTGTCAGATAACAACATGTGGCCACATCAACAGTTTGGTACATTCTGAGAACAAAAGAATGCACCGGTGAGCTCTGCAACAGAAAAAGGCCTGGACGTCCAGAGAAGACAATAGTGGTGGATTTTTTGTTTATTTAACCAGGTAAGTTGACCAAGAACAAGTTTGTATTTACAGCAAAGACTTGGGAGCAATTAGGGTAAAGTGCCTTGCCCAAGGACACAAGGACATTTGGCACAATCGGGAATCGAACTGGCAACCTTCTAAAATCTGCCTCCCTAACCACTGAGCCATCTGTGCCCCAAATCCTTTCCATGGTAAGTAAAAACCCCTTCACAACATCCAGCCAAATGATGGACACTCTCCAGGAGGTAGGTATATAATTATCCAATTCTACCACAAGGAGAAAACTTCACAAGAGCAAATACATTACCACAAAGTGCAAACTATCTGACATGTGTTGGCGCTGTTGTAGAAGGTGGGAGACCAGGCAATGGATGTTTTTTGTAATTTAATGATTGCAGTCCTGGTTTGTACAGGTATGAAGTAAGGTGAGAAGTAACGAGTGACACAACAAATATATAAATAGCTACAGTGCCTTGCGAAGGTATTCGGCCCCCTTGAACTTTTTGACCTTTTACCACATTTCAGGCTTCAAACGTAAAGATATGAAACTGTAATTGTTTGTGAAGAATCAACAACAAAGGGGACACAATCATGAACTGGATTGAAATTTATTGGATATTTCAAACTTTTTTAACACATCAAGCACAAAAATAATCAGTGATACATTTGTGACCCATTAGTGTACAGCCCTGGTCTGCACCAACAACTAGGGTATTAACTACTTAGGGAGCACTCTCCCGCCGCCGGGAGATTTCTGCCCCCCACCACCCCCAAAAAGTGGTTCACAAGTCCAAACAATCACAGTTCACAAGTCCTATTTCTAGGTTATATATACATATTATATATCTACAGAAAGCTTAGACACTCAGGAATGTAGCAAATGTCACCATTCTACAGTAGTTATAACAAAAAAAATAACTTCCCCTACTAATTATTTTAGTGTAGCTATAAAATTCACAACGTTACGACTACTTAATGTCAGCTATGCGTCTTGAAAAAAAATGTTTTTTTTTCACTTCATAGTAAATACATTAAGGAATAAAAACAAAGCTCACGAATGCAATATTTAATTAATAAATACATGTCTCATATGTCCTTAAAGCATAGAATGTTGGGGTTCTAGCAAATATCTTGGTTTTAAAATAGCTATGAAAACGAAATAATTAATAATCATAATGTGACGTAAACAGCCAGTACCAAAAGCTGTTAGCTTGTTTACTCAACTAGCCGTTTTTGTACCTAAAATTAAATTGAATGGCAAAAGGAAAACAAGGCTAGCACAAGGGCTGGGCACCGAACATCGATCCTTTTATGGCACCGACCGAAATACTTCGATACTATCGAATATCGAAAGAGTATTTATCTTTCGGTGCCAATTTTCGGTTCCAAAAGCGTCTGTGAGCCAATAATCATTTAGCATACTTGCGTGTAATGACAAAGTCACCGGCGATTGGCTGTCTAACGCAACTTAAAACACGTCATGTGAAAGACACCACCACCACGCAGATGATTTCTGAAGATACTTGCAGTCATATACCATTTACAATGTTACTTTTTGACCAGGCAGCGTCTTTGTTTTTCCGACGTAACGGTAAGGTTACAAATTTTAGAAATACTTGACAGATAAGTGTAATTTCACTACTTAAACCGATTACATATGTTTACTACTGCCGTTGTTGTGCTTACTTCGATCGACAATCGTCCTCAATTATTTTCCCCATAACGTTGACTACTCTATGTATGTTAGCTTGTGCTGCTCGTCGGTTGCTCTAGTTAGCTCTGTCTATTTCCCCCTTCACATTAGCCTCTGCGCATGTCCACCCTGATGTTAGGAATAGGAAGACCATACCAGAATGTGTCAATCCCTTCAAATTGGCAGCAAGAGGGAACATTTCCTAGGAAAGATTAGATCAGTGCCACAGAGCAGTCACATGGGTTATAAATTATGCCAGTCGCTTCGTTTGTCTGTTGCGTATAATATTATGCTGGAGCCTTCGTCTTTTGTGTTTCTCTGTTAAGTAGCTGCTCAATTTCCATTACTCCAGCCTAGTTTTTAAACGCCGCGGTTCGAACTCAATTATTAGGACATATCAAAACAACATTATTTTTTAAATTGTATTGGATGTCGTTTTCAGCCTCGTAATTTGAACAAACAAACAAACAGCAAGCCGCTGAAGGAACCCAGCACTACTTGAGCTGAAAACAACCAGATCATCCGCATACATCTCCAATTAAACACCCAGTGTTACAAAAACATTCAACTGTGAAATGTTGTTGTATGTGGCCCTACGCTAAAGTCAAGTGACGACGCTATAAAGACCGTTGGGGTCCTTTCGTCACTCCCTTATCCCTCCTACCAGTTCCCATGGCCACTTGACAAGTGCGAATGCAAATAGCAAAACCGGTTTTGGGGGAGAGTAGTTAATAGAACTGTTTAGAAGTGGACTGTTCTTATAATTACATTCCTGTAACTACTTGGTCGGAAAGCGGCTCTTGTTTAAGGTTTGCTAGCTTTTTCTACAGTGGTGGCCCCATGGTGGAGGTGAGCAAGCTATCGATATAAAGGGATTTCTTTACCAATATAGCATATTTTAGCCTGGATAACCTTTTTTACTGTTATTGTCGGTAAAAAGAATGAAACATTATATTGTTGTTTTGTGCTTTACTGATAAACAATTTAGGTGGAAATTAAAGGTTTTGGAATTACTGTATTCTGTTGATGTTGAAATGGATTTTAAAAATATGGTATCGAAAAAAGTATCGTTAAGGAACTGGTATCGAAACTGAGGTATCGAAATTGGCACCGGATCAAAAGATTTTGAACGATGCCCAGCTAGCACCCTCATTTTTAGGTTATATATACAAGTCTTATATGTCCTTAAAGCTTAGAATGTTGGGTTTCTAGTAGAAGTCTCGGTTTTAGTGTAGCTGTAAAATTCACAATGTTATGGCTGCGAGTTTGATCTGCACATATCCCAAACTGTAATGTGTTTTTTTCTTCATAAACAAAATCGAAATGCCAACTAGAAACACAACTACCACGCTCATTTTTTAGGATATATATAAAAGTATTATGTGTTCTTAAAGCTTAGAATCTTGGGATTCTAGCAAATATCTCGGTTTTAGTGTAGCTATAAAACTCACAACGTTAGACTACTTAATGTCAGGTACCCGTCTTGAAAACAATTACATTTTACTTAGGAAATACAGGTTAGCACACCTCACTTATGTTAAGCTTTTAGTACAAAATATTTTACTTACGGTCATAAAATCCTTCTTTTTGGTCATCAAAGGGTCCCAGTAATGACTTAAAGCATAGTTTCCCCAGGTAAAATCCATCTTGAATGTAAAAATAGCATTTTCTTACCGGACTGTTAAATGTATTCATAAATAAATGAAAACGGTAGTACATTTGACCTGCACTTCGGAACAAAAGACGGATGTAAAAAGTGTCCAAAAGCTTAGCAATTTCGGCATATACGTCATCCTTATGAAACACAGATCTTAAAAATGTGCAAGATTAACAATTTTAACTGAAGACTGACAGAGATAATTCAGGAAAGAAATGTGTTGTTCGTCTCAGGACCCGGATGTAAACGTCAAACGTTTGTTTCACAAACAAAGCTATAGCTCATTGGCTGTTCACTCAATCACTCTAAAATGTTAGACTTATTTTCTTTTCTATCAACCATATGTTTGTCCTTGCCTCAGGTCCAGTGTAACAAGAGTTTAACTTTGGGTATGTTTTTTTTAGTGAGAATTTGACAATTAGGGGGCGATCCCTAACAGGTTAACGAACCGCGCCAGTCCATTGTTCCCCAGAGCATATATAGCCACTAATAGACACCGGGTGAAAGTAATAAGTGAATCAGATCTAACCAGCCTAGAATGACCATAATGAGACCTGACTAATGCTCCAAGTGAACAGGGGATGAGGTCACACTACATAATACATTATTCAACCATCAACACAACATAAATCAACAGTACAATGTACTGGCCATAATATAAGGAACACAAATAAACAGAAATATACAAATGAGTCTATGTCTCTGTTCATGGCACGCCACCCCACTCTGGGATGACGTGACACTATCATTAGCCTCAAAAACAGAAAGGCCAGATTAGATTTTGCCAGAAAACATCTACAAAAGCCAGCCCAGTTCTGGAACAGCATTCTTTTGGAAACTAAGAACAACCTGTACCAGAATAATGAGAAGAAAAAAGAATGGACATGGCTTGGAACGGCTCATGAAAACTCATTGAAGGCAGTGTGATGGCATGGGCATGGATGGCTTCCAAGGGTACTGGGTCCCTAGTGTTTATTATTGATTTGACAGAAGACAAAAACAGATGGATTAATTCTGCAATGTATGGGGATATATTGTCCGCTCAGATTCAGCCTATTTCAGCAAAGTTTGTTAGATGGCGTTTCAATTTACAGATGCACAATGACCCAAAACATACTGCAAAAGCAACCCAGGGGTCTTTGAAGACAAATAAGTGGAATTTTCTGCAATGTCCGGGTCAATCACCTGACCTCAACCCGATCGTGCATACTGAAGACACAACCTAATGGAGAAACACCCACAAACATACAACAACTGAAGACAGCTTCAGTAAAGGCCTGGCAAAGCATCACAAAGGAGGAACCCCAGCGTTTGGTGATGTCCATGTGTTCCAGACTTCAAGCACTCATTGTCTGCAAAAGATGCTTGACAAAGTATTAAAAATAAACTTTTAGTTATTATTGTTAATTAGTCCAATTTACATTTGAGCCTCTGAAATAAAGGGACTGTGTATAGAAAATAGTTGCAATTCCTAACGTTTCGTACAATATTTTTGTTCAACTCCTTGAATTGAAGATGAAAGTCTGCACTTTAATTTCATCTTGGTTGTTTAATTTCAATTGTATTGTGGTGGTGTACAGAGACAAAATTTAGAAAAATGTGTCAGTGAACAAATGTGTCCGGACCTATACTGTAGTAACGCTAGGCAAAATATTGTCACAGTGTCACAATGAATGTTTATATTTAAAAAATAATTTTAATTTCTAGCTATCAGCCCTGTTTCGAAGCTCTTTTGAATCTTACGCTGGCTTTAAATCCTGGACCTTGTGTTATTTGCAGAAAAGCCCAAAACACAATAATCAGATTCTACTGCAAAATCTAGATTAACTTGTTATCAAATCAAAATATCCCTTTATATGACGCAAAGGTTCATTGTTATCATTAGAATACAGTTAGGTCATAAGAAAGGGATCAGTACTTCTATCAGACAGCTTAACGTGTGCATCTATATCGGTGGACTGGTATCCCTTCCAGATTGAAAATATTTAGGAAAGAGCATGTTTAACAACATCTGTTACTATAGCAGCTCTTGGGCCAATCCTGGAAGGACCTATACCGGTATGTACAGTTTCTTCTCTCTCTCATGATGTAAAAACACCTCTCTTGTCTGTGATTGTCATAGATAGGAAACAGAAAAAAAAGCCACAAAACTGTCCTTACTGTCAGTTTGTCGGTCCCTGTTTTCTTTCAACCTGACAGTGACTTATGTACAGTATGTACTGTAGGCTACATGACAATAAATCCTCAAGACCTCTTCCATCTGGTCTCTTTGTCATCCAGTCCTTCACTTTCTGATGTGAAAGAGCGCATACTGAGTTAGTGAGCGCTGCCTGTTCACTCACCATGCTGCCAGATTAAGGAAATCCAGACAAAACATAGACATTATCTTTACACACACAGTAAGTGTTCCTAGAATCAACAATCTCATCAAACAAAAATAGGCTGCTGATGAAAAATGATGGTTTCTAAGTAGGCAAAGGATGACATTTTGGCATTGTGGTTGGAATGGTTTTACGGACACGTACAGTAGCACAATGTCTTCATGGTTTCTGTTTTGTTCACGTCTGTGTGCTTATGTTGCAGGAAATCAAAGGTATGCAGAATTGTAGCTTAAGACCCTTCTGTTTCAATGTCCAGAACATCTTTATAGCTCAGTTCCGTCCATCCAGTGTGTAGTTAGGTAATCCGAGACGTGACTTGAAACATTTTTCAGTTGGTGGGTCACAAGCGAAGTCCTCAAAATGTTTTTATTGCCCCCAAAGTATTGGAATTTGAATGCAAGTCTAGACAGTATACTAGCGCTTTAGGGTCTCTGCCTTCACTACTGTGTTTCGTCCGGTTAGATGCTATTACTAATACAGCTCTAAGTGCCTGTGGCCCCACCACCCAGACAGGACACGCCCTCTAATCCCAGTAGGGAGGGACTTCCTTCCACTCCTTGACTTGAGCTCATCTTTTCCTTTTCTTCGTTCCATGTCCCCCTGGCTTCACTCTGGCCTCACCTCCCGGCTCTCTAATGACATTTTCACACCCGGTATTCTCTCCGCTCCCTCAACGACCCTCACATCTGGATGGAGCTTGGAGGCGAGGGGGGTACTTCAACTTCCCCAACGTTTAAAGGTGTAGATAAACTGAACTTTGTTTAACAAAGTGTTGGCGAAGACTCACTCCACATCCAATGTGAAATGTGGCAAATCCATTGAACGGCGAAATGTTTTTCGTCACGCGTTGTCGGCGTTCATTCCACCGAGGATTTACAGGCTGTATATCACGCGTAAAAAACAGAACAAGAATTTCATTGTGGTCGCCCAGGTGTGTTCGTGGTGGGCTGCAGGTCAATTTGTTAAATCATTTCGGCTGTTAATCCTGTTTGGAGATGACACTTGACATTGGTTCTGCGAACAGTTACTTTAATGTCTCTGTCAGGGGAGAAATGTGGAGGTTCTGTGGGGTACATGAATGCTGTGAAGTGGGGAGGAGGACTCATAGGAGGCTGGGACCGAAGATCAGCTGTGGAGCAGCAGCCAGCTGCACTTTCTAAATGAGCTACAGGTTGAGAGCTTTGGGGAAAGTGCCCGTCCTGAACATAATTTAATGTTTGGCTTCTCTGATGAGGGAAGCTTAAAGGTAAAGATTCCATAGAATTGCCACATTAATCAGTTAAGAAACCGGTTATAGGAGGAAATGCTTTAAAGTGGATATCCTTTGGGACAGATTGTGGGGGAGATACGGGGTGTGATGTGAAACGACGTTGGGAACAGAATCTTCAAATGAGATCAGAAAGATCGAAATCTTAGCTGAGGTTCACAGAAAAGGAGACAATTGTCTAACCTCAGGTGATGCAAAGACAATGGCTGGCCACAAGTCTTTCAGATGAAATTCAGAATTAATTAAGACTGAGCTTATGTGTTTAGGTTTCTGCACAAAACTGCTTGTTACTGAGAGAACAGTATAAGCTACTTTCTGCCTAGAGTGGTTTAAGTTACAGTACAGCTTGAAGAACAGTGGCACAAGTGATCACTTGTGAGAAAAATGCTTGTAGATACAAACAAATGAATTATAGTGGGTTCATACATTGAGAGATTGGCAACCAGCCATTATGTTAGGGAGAAAGTTCAGCTGTGTCAGTCAGTAATTTGAACCTAATGTCAATGGATGGGAAAGTTAGTAGTGTTTGCCACAAGGGAATAATTACACAAGGAAATATAAATACAATCAAAAATGCAAGGTGCGGATCTTTAGAACAAACAATGTAAGTATATGTACAATTAGTGCAGCAGAGTCAACCCTGAAATGTAACTGTTGTGAAGTGATCTATTTACATGCAGAAATACTAAGGTAACACATATTCTTCTCCACTTGTCTGGGATTTATAAGTTTACAAATAAGGCCAACACATTGAAAATACATATGCATGCACACTGAATTAACAGATATGCCTACATTGAATTCCCATACTGGCCTACACATTGAATCCAATTTGCAAAGCCCCAGGTCTCTCGGTTTTTTGGATGCTTACTGCAAGTCTGGACAACAGGAAGCTGTCACCTTCTGACTGGAAAAGGATACAATACAGCCTTGGAGACCTTCACCCCTGTATACACCAACCCGTATTAAAGAACAGGCACCCAGCTCTGAGGGCCCCGTTCAGGGTGAGGAATGAAGTGATGACAGCTAGATGTTGAATGTGTATAGAATGAAAACAGAGCAAGGCAGTCCTGAACACAGCATGTCCAATCATAGAGATGTGCCTTGACCTGATAGAGCTATGTTCGGTGGTCAGAAAAACTTTAAATAAAATCAAAGTTTGTTTCTACAAGACAAGAGTTTAAAAAATATGTGTTTTGTCTTGTGCCAACCTCATTCCCCATCAATAACATCAGGAAATTATTATGACATTTGCTTTACCTCAGGGCATAGATAAAATCAAATATGCATTGTTTTGGGTTTCAGGTCAATTTATCATAGTAAGTTGTCGGTTGTTTTTTTTGTGTGGGTGAGTATGATTGTGGCTGTGTGATGATTATTTCCATCTGGATGTGTATTTAGTCCTTAAAGTCTTCAGTGTGTTTTTGTCTGTTTCTAACTTAACTCTATAATGGGGATAAAAAAGAGGAGGGAGTATTATTTTTATGGACATTAACAAAGGAAGCAGAAGCTAGGAATACAGGCATGTAGATGACAATAGAGTGGAAGAGCACAAACAGTTGGCCTAGGCAGGGCTTGAACCCACGTTGCCAGGGGACACGTGCGGTCCAGAGTCAGGAGCTTAGACCACTGCACCAATTTTGTGGCTTAACTGTTAGGGATAGGATTAAACACTCCTGGTTATGGTTAGGGAAAATACTTAATTTGCATGGTTTTAGTGAGATCCAATATTTGTTGATAACACAACCTTTCATAAAGGGTTCTCCTGAGATCTCATATTGGTTCTTGTGAGATCTCATTGTCAGTGGTTCTTCATACACCTCTTATCAGTTCTGAATGAAACCTAAATGTAATGGTTCTTCATATATCAATTGGTTTTCAGGATATCTCATTGTTGGTGGTGCGCTATCGATATTATATTCACTCTGACTATAACCTTTAATGGTTCTTCATAAATCCTATATTGGTTCCTGGGAGACCTTAGTATCAGTAGTCCTGAAATAATTATATATAATTTCGCATTGGAAACGCTATATAATCCTATACAACTTGAACAGTTACATAATTTACAAAGCAATAAAATAATAACAGCAACAATTGTCTGGCTGACACTAGACCAGCAACACAACCAGGCGGACTTGAAATGTAGACAGCCAGGAGTCATCAGGACAGTTATTCCTGGGGTCAGTTATTCAATCAGAGACAGGTCAGGATTTCAGGCAGTTAATCCTACTTTTAGACTAGGCTACATGGGCACTGTTTCTACTGAACTGTCATTCAATGATCATAAATGTAGCCTTCATCAGAGAAAGCTAGGTGAAAGGCATGTGTGGCGCAATTGCATCTCCCTAAATATATGATGGTGACACCCATGTCCCTTGCCTATACTAATAAAAGAACTCAAACCAGTCAATACCAATGGTCTAAAAATACAATATTACAGTTTTTCTCAATTGTGTACTGGTACTTTGGACACAATGACCACAACATATAACTCATGCACCAACCCCCTGAACCAATTCTGCTAAACTACAAGCACATTTCCTAATTTACACTCTAATTGCAGTTCTAAAACACACTTTTTTCAAAACACTACACACAATTCTCTGCATTTGGCACAATTTTCATGAAGAGAATCTCTTGTTTTCACAAGGAACACACTGTCATTCAAATATGCACACTGACTCATCACATGGGCAAACACCTATCACACAGTTTTAAAATTAGCAATCAGAGCTTAAGCATAAAAGGGCAACAGGTGAGCTCTTCTGTTTTGGAGCAATGGATGCCAACATTGGAAACGGAGGCAGAGTCCGACGAGTGAGAGTAAGGGGACGAGGAAGGCCAAGGACCGTAATCTCTGATGAGATCCAAGTCACTTTGGTTGACCATGGTCTAACAATGAGGGAGGCTGGGCAAAGAGTACAGCCAAATTTGAGCAGGTACACTGTAGCATCCATCGTACAGACTTTCCAAAATGAAATCTACTCTGATTAGAAATTGCATTACTACAGTGTATTGTTGGTTAGAATGTACACTGTGTACATTGTTTTTGTTTTTACTGTGACTGTATACAGTACATTTTTCTGTTATTTTGCATGTAGACTACTTTATGTGCAACTTTGTGTTGGTTAGGATGTACACTGCGTACATTGTTTTTTGTGGAAAAAAAATGAAATATATTTGTTACCGTGTATTTGTGTGTTCTGAGTATAGAAACAATATTCTGAAATATTTTACAACACACTTATGTAGGTACTGTCTGTAGTAAGTCTAACACTGAACAATAAAAAGGCAAAGTCATAATGACCAGAAGTGTTTAGAATAGTTTTCCATTCATCATAGTGTTTTACATTGAGCACATCAGTGTTCAACTGGTCATTTGAAAAAAAATACAATTTTGAGAAGACATAACATTGTTTTGAATGTAAAGTTTCATTTTGCAGGAGAATTTAGTGGTTTTGCTCATTGTGTGCGTGTTTTTTGATTTGTGTGTAGAGTTCTGAGAGTATGAGGCGTGCTTTCAGAAAATGTGTGTAACCAATCGAGAAAAACTGTAATTTAACTGCCATGAAGAAATCAACAGTTTCACAGATAATGATACTGAACAATGTGCACGTTTATCATGCTTCGTGTTCAGATAGAAAGTGCAAATGCATAACAATCATTTATAATAGAGAATACAACAATCTAGTTCTTCAATCAATCCCCAGCTGTAGACTACATATCTTTAGAGGCTCTCAATGAGGGTGGGACAACATTCTTGAACTGAACACCAAGTATGAGAAGAAAAATGATTTTAACATTTTAACTAGTATGAAACAGTAATCCAGCTCAGAACTTAGTTACAACAAAAAGGCACAACAAAAATACAGTTACATACATTTATGTTCCTATTGAGATTATTATTTTAATGGCAAATGTGTGTGAAACATGGTGTGTATGTGTGCGTGAGTGAGCCAGTGAATGAGTGAGAGTGACAGCTAATAAAGCTTATTGAATTGAGATACAGTAGCAGGTGTGTGACAGCTAGTGTTTGTGTGTTTGTGTGTGTGTGTGTGTTTGTGTGGTTTAAAGTGAGTGAGTTGGAGAAATAGATAGAGGGTCAGTGTGTGTGTGTGTGTGTGTGAGTTAGAGAGGGAAAGGGGGAGTAAAGTGTAGAGGGAGATATTGTGTCTGTGACAGTTGGATATGTGTAATGTGTAAGAGAGGTAGATGTAGTGAATGTGTGAGTAAATGACAGGGGGGGTCGGTGAGTAAAGGGGATGGAGCACTTTTATTTGTACAGGAACTTAGTTCATATATAAAATAAATCCAGAACTGTATTGAAATATGTGCTATTGTTGTGTTGGGCCTAGTCAATGCTAGATTCATCACAAATAAATTCACTAGTCGAAAATGGTGATGAAATTGTGATATTTATGATACATATACGTACACACATATATATATACACCAGCCGCGGTCGGTGGATCTTAATTGGGGAGGACGGGCTCGTATTACGCTCAGAACCGGAGTGAATGGAATGTGTGCAAATCAAAAAAACAATTGGTTTTGTTCGTTGCGCACCATTCCATTCACTCCGGTTCCGAGCGTAATACGAGCCCGTCCTCCCCAATTAAGATCCACCGACCGC
>JACXGM010031566.1:0-12921 GCA_016801145.1 Umbra pygmaea
CGAAAATTTCGTCCGTAATAAAAACAATCGGATCAGGTTCGATTTTCTGCGTTTTTCGCATCCATAGCCAGCATTTTGAGAGGTTTATTTGACAATTCAGAGCCACCATACAAGGGACATACATACAACCAATTTTTAGGCAGACGAATACGAAAAAACGCTTACGAAAATTTCGGACTCAGTGTGCAATGGCCTTTACAAGAATTGATACTCTGTGATGGTCAAGTTGCAATTAAATGGAGAATGGAGTGTTTTCAATTAGTGCGGGCAGAGTAGTAGGGAGGATGTGTTAATACCGGGGGGAGGGGGGTATCTATGTCAGAGGCAGGGATTAAATAAAAAAGACCTCATATAGCAAAGCTCATAAAATAACAATGAATGATACTTACAGCTTCAAAATGTTACAGTCATTGACAGGCAACTGCTTGGGAAAAAGAAGGTAGCTAGACAGAGGCTAGACAATAGTTAAAATGAGGCAGAACTCTAATCAGATCTGTTCATTCATACATAGTATATAATGATAGCAAACAGGCGAACGCCTGGAATATAATCAGTAAAAGGGACAGATTATCCACATGCACTGTAGACATGAAACAAAAACGCATAGAACACACTGGGGAAAAGGTAGATTATACACAGGAGAGCAATCAACACAACACAGGACAGGTGCCTAATTTGGGACGTAATTGGGGAAGGTGATCTCAGAAGACAGGAGATGATGAGTGCTGGAGCTAAAGCGCACCAGTAGGGGGAGATCCAGACCATAGAGTGGGAGTTGTTACCCCCCCATGATGCGCCGAGAGGCCTTCAATCCCGGGGATGACCACCGGGGCGTTGCGCACACCGTGTGCCGGAGACGAAACTCCAGAATCAGGGCTGGATCCAGGCTGTCCCGGGCTGGAAGCCAACACCGCTCCAGCAGAGGAGGGGTGGTCTTCAGTCAGTGGCGGATTTAAAAAAAAATACATGGGGGGACAAAGGGGTGGCAAGAGGTCTTGGTAGGGTGACAGGGGGAGACGGTATGTGGGAATCCCTATATGTGAATGGCTTTAACAAAACAAACACAAAGCACTTTTGAACTATGGTACTTATTGTTTAATCATGCCCTTACAAAATACAAGCGTCTTTAATTCACAACCGGAATAAGCCCAGTGTTCAAACAAAACAAAACTATGCATCTTTTAAAAAGTAAAAGTATAAAAAGCTAAATGAAAATATAAAGTACAATAATTGTGTCCAAGTATAAAACATCATCTGCCATGGTTGAGCGCATTTTTTTTTACAAGCTTCAATGTTGAAAAGCTTCACTCACACCAAGCAGTACTAACTGGCAAAACAATAGCGATCTTGCACAGGCGCAAAAAGCTCAAAGAAAACCTCTTTCAAAGACAGGTTTACTTTGCCATTTGCTCTGTTTCTTTCAATAAGTCTTTTTGCCGGGTGTATCTCAGTTTTCAAGTCTTGCAAGTCAGAGCCATATTCCTCAGCCACTAACAAAACCAATTCTTCCTTTAAGAAGTCATTGTTTGATGGGTTTAAAGCTTGTAAACCCCTCATGATCTTGTTGCTAGAGTTTGAAAAGCGCCTGTCCACCTCACTGATCCTTAATTCTATGATGGGAATGAATATACCTATTCTAAAGGCATCTTTGCTGTCAACATGTGTTTGCTGTCCAAGTGTAGATGTTACAAGAGTATCCTACTTTGTAATTTGTGTTTGGTTCTTTTTGATTTGACAATGGTAGAAATGTTGCAACCATTGCATGTTTCAATTGCTGTGTTTCACAGCTCATTAAAGCTCTCCTCTGCGATAAACTTCCAATGTATGTCTGAGGGTTTCGGTAACGTCAACTGCTTGGGTAAGGTTCACATTAGTTGACTGTAGCATCTCAGATGAAAACTTGGTTTCACCTAGCACTTTTCTGAAGACTGCAAGGAGCCCTATGAAATTAAAGTCGATCTGAGAACGTAGTCGTCTACAGCTCTATGTGGATCGGCCTCGTTTGAAATTTCATCCAGCACTCTTATTACTGCAGTCAGCCTGTCCATAAGGTTTCCACATGCAGCATAGCGACAGGCCCGTCACTTAGCCTTGGTAGTTCTCGTGGTGCCCCACTGAACATTTCTTTTTGAACATCCATCCACTTAAGGTGAACATATGAGCCTGACAAAAATGTGTACAGTCTTTCTAGCAAAGTGAAAAAACATGCAGCTTCTGGGACATTTTTGACACTGTCCACAATGACAAGATTTAAACAGTGTGCCCTGCAGTGAACATAAAAGGCATATTTTGCAACTTTCTTAACCCTTGTTTGGAATCCAGAGCACCTGCCACTCATGACTGCAGCCCCATCATAGACTTGGCCCACCAGATTCTTTTTGTATTCCAGTCCATACTTTTCCAGACATGAAATACGTTTCTGTCAAACTGGCTCCATCTAAGTGCTCTGCTTTCTGGTACTCAAGGAAGCTTTCCTGAACAACACCATTATAATAATATCTTGCGACCAGAGACAGCTGCTCCTTTATTTGAATGTCTTTAGTCTCATCCACTATAATAGAAAAGTGCTCACTTTCTTTAACCTCTCTTATAATTTCCTCTCTCACCATTTCTGCTAAACACTCCAAAATCTCATTTTGAGTGCTTTTGCTTGTGTATTTTGCATTTCTGGGACCCTGTGACAGCCGTTTTTCACGAAGGCATCATATTTACTCTCAAGATCTAAAATATCAAGGACATTTCCCCTGTTTTTTAAGGTTTCCGACTCATTATGGCCAAGTTGGGAAATATTCTGAGTAACAGTCAACAGCAAGGTTTCAGCCAAAAGTTTTAATGTACTTTTTATTTACAATTACTTGTTTTTGATTTTCATCTCCCATCATTCCCAATACAGTTGTATTTTTGCTGCAGCTTTAGACAGGGAATATTCAAGCCATGGCCAAAACTGTAGCACTCCCTGTGGAAGCTTCTTTTTGCTGGTCCATGTTGTGTCTTTGGGAATGTCTTTAAATCAGGCTGCACTGCTGCATCACCTTTGCATTTTGATATATCTTAAAAAAGAAAGAGGAGAGTGGCAAATATAATTATCTAATGCAATTTTACAGTACATGGACATAGCCAATGTGTATACATGGCATTACATATTATCCGGCAATTTATATGGAAGAAGAAAAAAACATACCATGTGGTCCAGGGGGAATTGCAGGTCTACCCTCTTCCTCTCTGTCATCTTCCTCCTAAATGTATTGTTTAGTTCAATGTTTTGAGAAGCTTGTGGACTTA
This sequence comes from Umbra pygmaea, assembly GCA_016801145.1. Taxonomy (NCBI): domain Eukaryota; kingdom Metazoa; phylum Chordata; class Actinopteri; order Esociformes; family Umbridae; genus Umbra; species Umbra pygmaea. The sequence continues at coordinate 3,283 of JACXGM010031566.1, forward strand.
GTGGCGTTATCTTTTACAATTACAGTTTTTGGATCACCAAAGATAGGGGGGCGGCTGGGGGGGGCAAGGCTCTAGAGTGGGGGGGCACCTGCCCCCATGTAGATCCGCCCCTGCTCCCTGGTCTCTTTTACCTTATGAATTCCTTTAATAAAGGTTACATGATTTGTAAGACTACATGATTTTGTGTGTGGTTGGGTGTGTCTTAGCCTTCCGACTACCGGATCATCCGGGTCGTCATAAGAGGTGGCAGCATTCATGCTACCGTCCTCTGTCCAGTAATTGCCTCGCCCGCGGGCGGTTCTAGGTTTATTACAATTTTACAGTGTTTTGAAGTTGATTCCACTCACATGGTGCAGCAAACTGTGAACCAAAATGTGTTTGCTTTCGGGACGTTCAACTGGGTCAGAGCAGAACAGGAATACTGTATGGAGGATGAGGGGTGCATTAGACATGCCGGGTGGGCGGAGTGAGACCGAAAGGAGTTTTGTAAATAAGTATGAACTAGTGGATTTTATGATGTGTCCTATAAGGAGCATTTGTAGCAAATCTAGCCATTCAAGAGCTTCCTTACCTGGAAACTCCGCCCCTGACAACCCCAGCCACCACTACTCTGCCCTACATAGACAAACTATTCAATCACACCTCTTTTTATACTATATTGTACTTTTATACTATATTGTACTACTATACATTATCTTTTTACTTCTATTTTGTACCATTAACTACTGCATTGTTGAAGCCATGTGATAAGATTTTCCATTATGCATGTAGTTATATCTGCTTTTATGTGCATGTGACAAAAATAAACCGAAAAAAATCAGACTGAGCAAAATATTTTGTAAGACGTCTTTTCAACATCTATTCAACATCTTTTCAAACTTAATTGCTCAGAGGGATGTTTCGTAATCATTTTTTCATTTGAGTGTACAGCAAAAATAGCCATTTTGCCATTTCTGTACTTTATGGAGGGCACTGTGTTCAGAGACGCAATAAACCGTCTCAGCAGGGAAACTCGCCCTATGTCAATAGAGTGGGAGTCATTTTATCTGGACCGACTGCCCATTGTATAGCTTAACTGTTTTCCTACTGGTGAATATTGATTACATATTGAATACACATATGTTTTTTACAAAAAAGAAATGTCCTCTCACATTTAATTGTTTTTATTTTCACCAAACTGAACATGTGTAAATATAGGTATGAACAGAGAAAGATTAAAAAACTAAGACATGAACTGAACAAGTTCCACAGACATGTGACTAACAGAAATGGAAAAATGTGTCCCTGAACAAAGGGGGGGTCAAAATCAAAAGTAACAGTCAGTATCTGGAGTGGCCACTAGCTGCATTAAGTACTACAGTGCATCTCCTCCTCATGGACTGCTTCAGATTTGCCAGTTCTTCCTGTGAGATGTTACCCCACTTCTCGACCAAGGCACCTGCAACATTTGGGGGGATTTGGCCCTCACCCCCTGATCCAACAGTTCCTAGATGTGCTCAATGGGATTGAGATCTGGGCTCTTCGCTGGCCATTGCAGAACATCGAAGTTCCTGTCTTGCAGGAAATCATGCGCAGAACGAGCAGTGTGGCTGGTGTATTGAGTATTGAGATTGCCTGGAATGACACAAACCTCAGTCCAAAGATGCTGTGATACACCGCCCTAGATCATGATGGACCCTCCACCTTCAAATCAATCCAGAGTACAGGCCTTAGTGTATTTCAATGCTCATTCCTTAGATGATACGCTCAAGTTTGACCATCACCCCTGGTGAAACAAAACCATGACTTGTCACTTTTTGCCAGTCCTGTCTGGTCCAGCAACAGTGGGTTTGTGCCCATAGGTGATGTTTTTGCCAGTAGGTGCTGGTAAGGTCCCGCCATACAACAGGCCTACAGGCCCTCAGTCCAGCCTCTTTCAGGCTATTGCAGAAAGTCTGAACACTGATGAAGGGATCATTCGTTCCGGGTGTAACTTGGGCAGTTGTCGTTGCCATCCTGTACCTGTCCTGCTAGTGTAATGTTTGAATGTACCGATCCTGTGCAGGTGTTGTTACACGTTGTCTGGCACCGCGAGGACGATCAGCTGTTTCACAGTACGGACATTGCAATATATTGCCCTGGCCACATCTGCAGTCCTCATACCTTCTTGCAGCATGCCTAAGGAATGTTCACACACTTGAGCAGAGATGCTGGACATCTTGTTTTTGGTGTTTTTCAGAATCTGTAGGCAGGTCTCTTTAGTTTCCTAAGTTTTCATAACTATGGCCATAATTGTCTAGCGTGTGTAAGTGGTTAGTGTCTTAATGACCCTTCCACAGGGGAATGTTCATTAATTGTTTATTTGCCATTGAACAAGCATGGAAAACATTGTTTAAATCCTTTCCTAGGAAAGTATGTAGAGTTGTTCATTTTTTTTCTTTAGTTTTTCAAATACAGTGTCCTGAGTTTATTAGTTATTTAGATGACACTGTCCCGGTCATCTTTTCAGAACAATATATATTGTGTCAGGATGTTTGTCTCTATTTCCTCCAGAGAACATGGACTATGAGGAATCTTAGCAATCCCTCCAGGACATTTCTGTAATTGCCTGTTGAATATTTTGGGTAAGTTATTGGTGATGTCTTGTGTTAATGGGCACAGCTGTGGGAGTTTTAGTTAATAGTTCCCACACCTGTTATGTGTTTAGAACAGGCTATAAAGGTCCAGGTTTTCCACACTCTGGTGTGAGTCATTAAGGATTGCTGTCATAAAACTTGATGTTTTATGTTGCACACTTAGTTGTTTGTAAGTATATTTTTATGATTTTCGTCCTGAAAAGGTACCGCCTAAGTGTATGCTGAATATGAAGTCTGTGCCGCTCTAGGAGTCATTTCAGGCTAACGATGTAAACTCTCATTCAAGTGTTGCTACTTCAACTCTCTGGAGGTGTGTTATGTGTTCCACCGTAAATTTCTGTTTTGGGCATCACAGTCGCCTTATTAGAAAGTACGCGACCGAAGACGGTCTAGTGTTTTCTTTGAAACATTAATTAAAATATTTTAGAACTACTCCCCTGCGCTGGTCTCCAAGCTCTTACTACCTTCATTGTGACAATTCTGTTGTTACATAAGGGCCTATTTTCAGTAGATCAATTGTCATGACAACTATTCATTTAACTGAGTACTTTATGCCTGGATGTCTTTCATAAACAGTAGGTCAACGTGCAGGGTTTGGTGTAGTGGTCCAAGCTCCTGATCCAACAGACACATTGAGTCCTGGCTCAGTCACTATATGGGCTCTTCCACCCTGTTTCCCTCTACATGTAAGATAAAGTAGTAGTCAAACCCACTCCCTTTTTAACAAACCCACCTATTTAAGTGCAAGGTGCCTGCAGACATTCAGGTGATTCTCCCCAGGTTGTCATGTGTGTACAGGGAGTACAGAGGTGGACTGAGTACACACCCCATGGGTGATCCCATGTTCAGAATCAGTATGTTGGGTGTGTTGTTGCCTATCTATCAGGGCTGCAGCTATCAAATAATTGAATAAACTATACATAATGTAAACGGAGCCAGCCTGACCAATGACCATTTCAATAATAGCCTATGTTATTTTGTACAATTTGAGCAGAACATGTTTGTTTTGTCAGATATGAATTTTAAGTAAGATTTGGACAGCAGTAAAACAATTATTTTAGTCTTTTGATCATTTCAACATTGTGCATTTAATGTCTGAAATTTTGATTATTCAAATGATCAATAGCTGCAGCCTTACTATCAACAGTTGTGCTCAAAAGTTTGCATACCCATGGAGAATTGGTGATGTGTGAGCATTAGGTGAGTGAGCAGGCAAAACAATGTACATTTACTTCTCATGGGAGTTATATTGAACTGTTGGTCATAACAGAATGCAACAATCAATCAAAACAAAACATGGCAACGAAGAAAATGATGAAATGACCCCTGTTGTAAAGTGTGCATACCCTTTGTTCTCAATACAGTGTATTGCCTCCTTTAGCATCAATGACAGCGTGCAGTCCTTTGAGATAGTTGTCTATGAGGCCCTGAATTCTTGCAGGTGGTATAGCTGCCCTTTCCTCTTGGCAAAACGCCTCCAGGTCAAGCAAAGTCTTTGGTCGTCTTGCATGAACTGCACGTTTAAGATCCCCAGAGTGGCTTGATGATATTAAGGTCAGGAGATGGCAACTCTACAACCTACACCTTTTTCTACTGTATCCACAGGGTGAACTTCACAGACACTATATGCAATTTAAAATGCCACAGGTGTGGGAAATTAACGTTTAATTGCCATTTAAACCTGTGTGTGTCTGTAACAAAGCCAAACATTCAAAGGTATGATCAGGGCCATTAAGTGATTTCTGTTATCATCATGATTTACAAAGGTGCCAAACTGTGATAATTAATGGCTTTATATGATCACTATCCCTACATGCATATTGCACATTTTCTGTTCATCCAATTAAACTAATTTCACTACTGAAATTATTGCTGTGTCCTTCAGTTATTTAATATTTCAAAATGAAATTGCTGATCCAAACACCCAATTATTTTTTAAATGAAAATCATGGAAATGGTCAAGGGTGCCTAAACTTTTGTATTCAGCTGTATGGTGTTGAATGCTGAGCTGTAATGGGTGAACAGTAATCTGACATGGGTGTTTAACTCCAGGAGGGAGAGTGAGGAGTGAAGGGCAGCAGCTATGACATCATCTGTTGACCTGTTGGTGATGTCCACACTGCGTGGGATGAGGGTTTTGATGTGTGACGTGACCAGACTCTCTAAGCACTTCATGGGTATTGGTGGGACTGCAACAATGGTAGCAGCCTTTTGGCTTCTCCTCTGCACCAGTGGATCTCCTGCTTATTTTACAAGTCGTAAATGCTTCCTCTATACAGGTAAAAGAGGGCTGAAAACAGGAGTGAAACATTCATTCAGTTCTGGTCCTTTGTGAAGATGCTAGATTGAAGAAAGGAGTGAGAACAGTGGCATTGAATCTCCTTTAGCAAAGGTTAATAAATGTAAGATCTCCCAGAAATCCATGTCACACTCGCCATGGTACAGGGAGGGAAGTGAATCAGGAAGTCCTGGATCTCAACTATGTGATTTACTGAAATAAGAGTGAATGATCCATCTGTCAGCAATAAGTGTCTGCCTTGTGTTATTTGGTCTAAACTTCGGAAGTGACAGCCACTTCACCAGAAAGTAGCATCCAATATGTTTTTTCATGCAGTAATTTTCTTTTCCAGGAATGCAATATGAGCTGCAAGAATCCGTTCTCCCACACATTGTCAGATGCTACAGATTTATACATTAGACGGTAACATTATATTTTTTCACAGGGTGTTATGAACAGAAGTCTAAAGACAAGAAGTTTCTTACTGCAGGTCTTAATTTAATAGAAGGCGGTTATTGATCAAGATCTCTTACAGGCTTTTAAGCCCCCACTAGACAGCAGCAATGTAAGCTCTAATTTGCACTGACACTGGCAATGTATACTGAATACTGTCTGCTGTCAGTGATACTTCTGCTGTCAGGGTAAGATGAAGTTGTTGCAACTGAAATCAAAAGAATATACGTCTTCTTTCCCCCTAATGGTCTATTTTGGTAGCTGGAGTGATCTGGTCCCGGTTTGTTAGTGAACTGCTGGCCAAGCTATGGTGTTGACTGAAAACGTTTTCTGTACAATAGCTCCCTCTTCTGCTTTTCATGCAGATTTACAACTTGTGCGTGTGCTTTTCTGTGTTAGTGTGTGCATTCTCAAGCTTCTTTAGACAATACGGTCTCCCAGAATTCCATGTTTCAGAATACTGCTATTTGTTGAGGTGAGGTTCTACTAACAATAGAATCTAGCACTCTGGTACCATTCCAATTATTATCCAGTAAGTACCGTATGTAGTGGAGAGTGTTTCTCTTGGTAATACGAAACATTTCAAATATCCAAAATAAATAAACTAAACAACCAAAAACAATAAATAAAATGGACTCTCAGTCCCTGTAAACAAAAGTTCACTTGAATAAAAAACAAACACAATCAAAAACAAATAAAATGGAAATGAAAACCACACACAACCAAAACAATAAAGTATATTTGGTAGAGAGAGAGAGACGAAGAAAACATACAAGCATGCAAATGGAAATTATTGTGGCCGTAAAATGATTGAGCTCATTTTTATTTATCATGCGATTAATTGATTTATCGTATATTGTGACAGGCCTAGTTACATCGCCATGGTAACTTATGCTGCACACCTAACCTGCTCTGGAGCAGGTTAAAGTCGAGATAACAGATCAAAACCTTCATGCAACCATAACAACCTAAACATCCCCAGCTTTTAATTGGCTCATTCATTACCTCTCCGCCCACTGCTCCCGAGGCTGTTGAGGCATTTTTTAGAAAGGAATCAGCTCATGTCAAAATGACGTCATACTCTCACACATATTCTCGCACCAGGTACATAGACAGTAAGACTTTTATTCCAACAGCTAGCAAAATATCAGGTTGACTGCTAAAGCATTTTCCATAATTATTTGTATTACAATTAAGTACAATGTAAAACTACGACGTTAATATGTATTTTGTGAGCACAAAACCATCAATACTAAATTATTAACACTATCCCAGGTCCCTATCACTGGTTCCAATCAAGGGGGTAAGCCAGGCTCCGGAAGTTGAGGCACCTATGGTGAGACACTTAGGCTAACAAGGCATCACCCTCTGTTAGCATTTATTTTGGCATCACTTTGAGAGTGAATAAATTTACATCCAAAGCATTTAAAGACTCTATTTGTCCTTTGTTTAATTCTAAAGAAACAGGACAATGTATAAAAAGTACCTTGTATCTCATGTTACGACCCCGTAGCAGCCTTTTTTTTGTGAAAATTTGCCAACTGTGTCATAACCACGCAACTTTCTGTCGCACAGTAGAGAAATTACTATATAGTCTAGGAGAAGCTTGCAGGCAATCGGGGGACATGGAGGCATACAGTCACATGGAAAGCATCGGAACAAAATATTTCAGCAACATTTTGATGGATTTGAAATACTTCCTACTCATGCTCTCCATTTCTGCAAGAGGCAAGTCTCGGAATGATTCCGATTTCTCTTGGCACGGCTACGAGAAGAATTACAACTTTCAGAGACGTTGGTTGCTCACGTCACATCTACGTCATCACGCTCATCTTGAGACTGCGCAGTATGCTTGGCTACCACCGGAAAAGTGCTTCTAATTGGCTTCACTTAATCTCCGTAGAAAATAATGGCACGGCTCGCTCCATTCTTTATACTGTCATTGGTTCCAATACATATCTAGGCTACTTATCTTAGCCTCTTCAAACTCTCGCGGGAGTTTCGTGCTCCCATGAAGATCCCATGGGGCTCGGTGCTCGGATAGTGAGAGGGTCTCTAAGAAAAGCAATATTTACAGACAAACAAAACTTGTTGGCATTCTCTGATCTTTATGAAAGTACTACTGTATCTTTGTCAGCTTCTTGAGCTGACTGTTGCCAGTGTGACACATCGAAGTTGTGCAATTACAGTTCCACAGACTGTACCCATATCTTTGCATGTGTTTGCTACAGGTAGTTTCATGTACTGTATGCTGTGGGTGATGTGGAGAACCTAAGCATAAACACGGTCTGACGCCCAATTCACAAGGTGGTGCTTGCTCTAACAGAGTTACTTGATACACTGGTTGTGTTCCCATACCACTTTCCAACACAGTCTATTAAAGAGGGCTTTTATGAAATAGCAGATAGACAAAAACTTACATTGACTACTTCATCTATAAATAAGGTAGATCCCAGAGCTGGTCCTGACCTCCCTGGGGTCTTTAGCAAAATTGGCCCTCCTAGCAGACCCATGAGCCAAGTAAACAATTTGCCATTGCCAGACAGTTACACCTGACACCCCAGTGATCCCACTAAAATCATCCCTCCTTTAAAACAGTTAAATATCAATATTTTACATATTTTGTGGGGCTTTTGGGGGCCTTTTGTTACTGCGGGGCCCCAGGCAACTGCTTCGTTTGCCTGTAAGATGGGCCGGCCCTGAGACCTATATCGTTTACTTTTTTATATAGATTTTTTTTTTTAATTATTGTGTGCTCCTCTTGAGTGATATATATGAGGCTCTGTCAGACTGGTCCATATCTGCGATTGGTGATATGGTGCACACACTGTCCCATTTATGTGAACACGCTTGTCAATAGATTGGCAGAACCTGGGTTTATTTAACGAATTGATAACCACGGTCGTGACACCACTAATCTGATTTTGCGGTTGTTAGACTTAGTGAAGCAAGCTAATGAATATAAATTGTGGGCATGTTGAACTTGCTTCGTAATATAGGCCTCAGGTAACTACTGAGGTAAGACAGCTGGGCTCACTAACAAAACGCATCCACAATCAACTCAGCCTGTTGTTGTTGTTGTGGAGGCAAGAGCAACATGTACATTTTGTTTGTACATTTCATTGCTACATTGACCGGGTGTTTTCAGAAAGATCTATACACACCAGCCCATTGTATCAGATGTCTACATCCCAGGCAATAACATATATTGGCGGCAGAAATATTTGGTGTCAGGTCCATACCGACTGAGCAAAACAATTTCAAAGACATCTTTTCAACCAAAAAAACATATTTTCAATCAATGTCTTTTCAACGTCGATTGCTTTGAGGGTAGGCTAATGCGACATGGTAAAACAACTATGACCTGGGCTCTAAGCCATGACCCACCACAAGGACTCACTACATTATGAATGGAAAAGCCTCTCTATCCGATCTTACATCCCAACCAGACTGTGTTGAGCCAAATTACAATGGCCTTTGCAGGACCTCTGGGCCTGGTCCGTATGCTGTGATTGGGGTTAGAACTGGTTTGCAATGACGTAGCCTTCACTGCTGCTCCACTCAGGAGCCCCTGATAATCACTGTAATTTCTTGCAGATATTTTTTTTAACATGGGTGTCAAAATGTTTCAAATAAGAACGGAATGGAACAGTGTGTAATTGGACCCACATTTATTAATAGGAACCAGAAAGTGAGCCTGACAGGTATATCCCCCTCACTTACGGCTATAGGAAACAGATCTGGTGTAAGTTAATTATCTGTTTGTTTTAACCCTAATAAATCTTAAAGGCAGCGCTTGTTCTCTGAGCTGAGAGGCTGGGCAGCAGACACTGTGTGTTTATTCAAAGTGGGTGAGAGGGCCCAAATTAAGGTGAGAGCTAGTCCAGCTGAGCGACTAGAGGATGGGGAGGGCTTGCTACAACTCCTATAGACCTGTTATTGTTATCTTTACCAGTAGAAGGTTTAGTCTGAGAAAAGTCAAATCCCTCCATCTGGATCTCTCTTCTGTGCTAGGAGTTGTGTGACAGATAACAGATGGCTCTATGCTTTCCATTTACCTTCTTTCACTAGTTCAATACACTGCTGGTCTTTATCAGTATTAACTAAACTACTAGTTCAATACACTGCTGGTCTTTATCAGTATTAACTAAACTACTAGTTCAATACACTGCTGGTCTTTATCAGTATTAACTAAACTACTAGTTCAATACACTGCTGGTCTTTATCAGTATTAACTAAACTACTAGTTCAATACACTGCTGGTCTTTATCAGTATTAACTAAACTACTAGTT
>JACXGM010031567.1:0-11970 GCA_016801145.1 Umbra pygmaea
AATACAGCAATCAGCAGAAGACACATCTTTCCATGCATCACATTCATCTACTGTACATCCTTTAGGATTTTCAATTATAATTTCAATCATACTACAGAATCCTTATTAGAGTTTTAATAATAGATGCATTCCTTCCAGTGATAACACCATGCAGTTCCAGTCCAAATTAGATAACACATTCGATAACTGAACTTCCTAGCTGTTGGGATATTGGGATAATTGTCGCCATTACACACTGGGTTCGTGATTTTGAATGAGGGCCAGGATCAAGACGTTGTCAGATGGGTAATTGGACCAGTGGCTGCTGATGAAGTTTACGACAGGTGCTGGACAGGCCAATCGCTAACGGGCAAACCTTATCCCAGGAAATGGCATCATTGGACTGGCAGTGCCAGTAATTGGGCTGCCAGCAGATCTCGTATCTCCAACCTGGGGATGGCTACACCTGTGTGGCACACTCTGCCCCCAGGCCAAGAGACTGCATCATGAGAAAAGGAACCACATGATGGAGGGGTCATGATGTGCTAGTCAATGGCAGTCACTACTTTGAGTTTGTTCATGATAAAGGTAGCTTCAAGTAATTCCATATCACATTGATCAAAGTCTGTGTCCACCGGTAGCCAGAGAAACATGTGGCTTACTGTGTTGTTTTTTTACTGTGGACGTGTGTCAATTTATTAACCTGGTCATAATACCGTACATCCAAACTGAAGCCGCATTCACATTGAAGTTAAATGTAGAACAGTTAAGTTATAGGGATTTAGAAAAGCTGAAGTATAAGACAAGATGTTACATTGTCAGAAAACTTCATAACGTATGCACTGCATACCCTATTAAAAAAGCAAATGCTATTCCTTTTACTCAACATTCCTCAGAAAAAAAGTTCAGTTTATTTTTCTTCTTTCATTTATTCCATCACTTTTATATGTTTTCTTGCAGAGATTCTCAATGTTTATGCATGTGCATACATCTATATTAGGCTAACAATGCACTTGAAGCACTCAGTGTGTTCCTTTAAAAAGGCAACTCATAATTTCACACCGATGCTAATGGATTAGCGTTTGCAGATGGTTCCACCCTAGCTGATACACGCATTGTTTTTTCCCCAGCCGTTAATTGCACTTGTGGGAGAGTGGGAGTGTAGGATTGCTGGAGTATGAGTCTGTCTCTTGAGAAAAAGACATATAGCCTTGGATCAGACATGAAAGAACTTGTCAATGAGCACATATTCACAGCTCTTGTCATTTGTTAGCTGAAATTAAAACAGGAACATATATTGAAAATGCAATGCATATTCCAAACCATGTTTTGTTTCATACAGATCATGTGTCAATATGGAACAATTACTTGAATTACATTCAACAAAAAACATAGGCCATCCAACAGCATTGGTTTAAGATGCATAATGGGATTTGGATGTTTACTTAGTTGTCTATATGTACATAATATATGTGCAGAACTAAAACCTCCCAAGTTTGAAAGAGGATTGTTGATGACATGGGGGAGATACTGTGTGAGCACATACTTTACATGAAATAGTATAACATGTTTGGGGAAAAACATTATTATTTGAAACCTACCACTAACCTTAGCTGGCATATCATATCACCATTATTTTTTTAGCTTGTCAATAATATGACTATTGTTAAATTGTATGACTGGAGAGCATCTACAGACATAAATTGAACTCAACAAATTGTGTGACGTTCAATAAATAATAATCTACATTACTACTTTCATTCCCTAATACTTAACTGAAGAATCATTGAAAAATTTACATTGAAAAAATAGGCATCACATACTGTATTTCTTCCACAGTCAAAGACTGAATTATGAAAAAGGATGTTATATTTCATAAAGGTGATTACAGTGAGGTGTAATTACGTGGGTTCACTGAATGACTCGGCTCACGGTTCGTTTAGTTTCATTTAACAGCGAGTGCTCAAAGCTGCAAACCCTGGCTTTCCGTTTGCAAACCTTAATTATGCGAAAGAAATTGAGTGTTCAGGCATACTAAGCCTTTTAAACTGTTCACTGTACCAGGGCTTCTAAAATCCAAAGGGGAGGGAGAACTTAATACTTCACCTAAAACAATTGCAAATGGGCAGAAGCACAGTGATTATTTTCCTTAATCTACATAAGTATTACTTTATCCATTTTGATGTGATGTAGATATGGACAGCAAATTTGAGAACCAGATTATGTCATGTTTATTTTTTTGAAAACAAAGAAAAAGACCCTTTGTCAATGCTATGCACTACACTAAAACTGTGCAAAAACAGTTTCGAAGGCAAAGGTCAATTTGAAAATACGAAACTGTAGTGAACTAGGTGAAGGTTTTGTTGAACAACAGTTAGTCAACAGCAATGAGAGGATGACACCTTTATAATAACCATTCATTGCTAGCAAGTAGGGTTCAGGAGATATGATGCGTCAATTGAACTTGAAGGGTGTAATTAGGAAATTCCCAAATCTAGAGAACTTAGCTGAACCCAGACATGTTATTTTACTTTGCACTTTTTACTGTACAAAACTGCACCTAGGAGCTAATATTTCATTATTATGTTTTGCATAGCATGGCCTAGAGGAGAATATTCAACTCTGAATTGTGTCAGAGAGTGGTTTTACCAATATTGTAAATGGATCGTTTAAATAATTTGATCTTGTCCAGAAAGCAATTTTTGTTGTGTTTGAGAATGCAGTCATGCTCTAGAAGTCACATGTAGAGATTTGCAAACTTAGGTGCCATTGTACTTCCAAATTTCTAATGCACAAGGAGCTAGATAGGGATTATGTTCTAAAAAGAAGCACAAATCATAGTATGCATGTTGGTGTTGTACGGATGTGTAAAGGCTTTCCACATCAAAACACACCAACATTATAGCAATTGTGACCTGAAGACATCCTTAGACTTTCTCCAAAGGTAGGAAATAGGGTGAAAGGTATGCGTCTTTGGGTGATGGGCTTAGACACAAGTGGTTTCCAAATTGCAGCCATAAATTCCACCTTTGTAAAGCTCAAGACAAATTACTGTAGTTAAATTCTCTGCTTACTACTTGCTAGCCACAATATTGTAATTTTAATTGTTTAATGTGTTAGGAGTAAAGAAGTTTTTTATTATACTGAATTTGCAGAACAAAGTATACACAATGATAGCAGAACACAATGTCTGATTTGATGTCTGTGTTTGACTTTGTACTTTTTACAACTCTACTTAGGTTCTCCCTAATCTTTAAAGGAACACTCCAGAACCATAAAAACCCCTCAAAATCATTGTGCCGGTCATATGTCATACATGTGAGTCAATGCAAAAACATAATGCGTCCTGTAGTTCCCCACTCGGCCACCGTGTTTTTCAAAATCTTATTTCAGTGATGTACTAGAGTAATTTTTTTAAACTACAGCTAGATTAATGAGAGGAGTTTGGTTGATTTTCAGATCTTTTTTGTCCTGCTTTTTGTTTGCGTAAATACTATATAAAAAATGTAATTAACTCTGGAGCATTCCTGATCATTACAATGCATCAATGATCAAACATTTTCAGAAAACTTCAGTTTTAGCACTGAGTTTTGAAAGGTTATAGACTAATAAGCACTTAATTTTAGAGTATACTTCCCATGTGTAGGCCTATCTTTAAGTATTACCTGCATTTCAGTTATTTATTTTCTATAACAGGGTTAGCTAGGAACATTTAATGGGACATTTCCAGTCAGGAATTGACCATTCTAGGGACAAGTTATGGTGTAGATGGAACGATGAAAGGTATGTGTCTTTCATCCTACCATATCTTGAGGAGAACATTATTGTATTTGTTGGACAACCTGTTACATCCCCCAGTATAAATTAATCAATATTTATATGTCTGCCGTGGTCGGTGGATCTTAATTGGGGAGGATGGGCTCGTATTACGTTCGGGACTGGAGTGAATGGAATGGTGCGCAACGCACAAAACCCAGTGTCCAAAACAAAAAAACACTGGGTTTTGTCCGTTGCGCACCATTCCATTCACTCCGGTCCCGAGCGTAATACGAGCCCGTCCTCCCCAATTAAGATCCACCGACCACGACTGTTCACCCTGGTTTGTGTAGTGTTCTCTGTGCTGTGTTTCTGTCCTGTTCTGTATGTTTGTTCCCATCATTTTGTTTGTCTCCCACAGGTGGTGCAGATTAGTCCAAACATCACTCATCAATAACTTCTCCCCTATATAATCCGGTTCACCTGGTGCTGCAATCCAATCATGCCCTTCTGTAGTAAATATATTAGCTATTTTGTGTTTGTTAGCTCTTGCCCTCTCTCTCCTAGCTTGTCTTCTCTTTAATCTTTGCTAGTGTTCTTCTTGGGCCAATGACTAATTCCTATATTGTTGGTCTTTGGTAGTTGTATGTGGTTGTGACCCTACATTTGCTCTCTCTCTGTTTATAGTATTTTATGAGTGAACAGTATTGATTAGTGGTGTGAGTGCTAATAGGTATATGTTCTGTGAGAAATTGTGTTTGTACAGTGTTACCATTATACATAGCTTTTTTGTATTAATCATTTGTTCTTTTGTCTTTACAGGGAGAATGGGAAGCCGCCCATGGGATTACGTCACCCGTTGGATATTCCGTTGTCTAAATACACCAGGTTAGCTCTGAGCGGCCCACCCCCTGTACTTTTGTTAGGGTACCTTTTCCTTGTGCCAGATAAGTGTATGTGTTTTGTGAGGTAGTTAAGACAGATTAGGGGTGGGGTTTATATTGTTAAATTCTTTACTTTAGATCTGCTCATCCTCTTCTCCAAAAATTCTTATTTACCGTGGCCAATAAAGAGCCTGTGTTGAAACGGTACACTTCTGTCTCTGTGTCCTCTGTGACTCCATAGCTCCTTCAGTGACCAGCGGGTGTCATTGTGCAGTGGGTTGTGACATCCCCTCCCTCTCAGTGGAGCAGTGCGTAACACAGCCTCAGAGTACAATGATACTGGATCTGCTTCTGAATAGCTGAACTGCTCTAAATACTAAACACATTTAGATGTTGTGGGACAGCTTTCCAACCATAACATCATAAAACACCGAAAGTGTGCTATGGGTTTTCCAATTTGATTCCCTAAGGAGGATGAATGACCTGCCAAATGAAAGCAACTTTGCACTTGTTTATATTAAATGAATACACAAGCCTAGGAGAAAAAGGTAGTCTGAAAAAATAGAATTAATAATAAAGAGCTGACTTTCAATACAATGTAGATATGCACCTGTTTTTGAAAGGGCATTCACAGCTAGTAAATGTTAGCATTAATTAAGTAGACAATGAACATATTCCTATTTGTGTCAACAACCTGGTAGCAATTAGGTTTAACTGCTCTGTTCACGGATATGAAAACATTTTGTTAATCTTGGTGAAGGGGTTTGAACCAGGGCCTTTTGGACACCAGGTGCCTCATGTATAAACGTTGCGTACGCACAAAAAGCTTGCGTACACTGGATTTCACGCACATGGTGTGATGTATAAAAATGTACTTGACGTGATAATGTGCGGGCCGTCACGGAAACTTTTGAGCAGACGTGGGAATGTGCCGTCCATCCGCAAAGTCTTGTCTGGCTCTGTAACGTCGCAAATTCTAACTAATTATACCTAATTACCTCCGCCAATAAAAGTTGGATGATTCACATCAACATGCCAAACCCCAAATGCAAAATGCTATTAACTGTTTAATTCGCCACCACTTAATAACTTCTGTTAAACTTGAGGGTGTCAAATGAATGACAAAATCACTCAGGAAATGCATGTCACCCTCTGTATATGGTTAATATTGCACACAGCATAGATTACTTACCACAGATGAAATATATACTCGCTGTGCTGTGCAACTACAAGATTGGCATGGGAAAATGCAATTGTCTCTGTGAGCCTGACTCTGGCTCATCCATAACGCACAGAAGGAATGACGCACCGATCCACCTCCTAAGGATGAAACGCAGTAACATGTTTTCAAAATCACTCACTTGTGATGCTCAATTGATCCCATGGATTGTGTAAATAAGTGATCAATGTCTGAGAAATTAGGTGTAGCCTATAAAAGTACCCGTAAAAGATGATGCTTTACTTGATCCGCAATGGCTGCTCTGGCCAGGGTTCGAAATACAAGGCCCACCTTATATATAAAAATATGTCTGGGACGGTTCATAACCGACTTTGGGACGTTTACGGGACGATGGTCATTAGGTAAAACTTGCATACAACACTGGTTAGCTACTAACATATAGCCTAGTTTAGACACAAGGCTGATAAACCAGTTCATAATTAGCTAATCTTAAAAGTTGATGAAATATTAAAAATAACATGACAAGCGCAGCAATATTTTCACTTCTCCACACCGGGAGAACACCAATATGAGATTGATATTCTCCCAACGAGCCGCATTTGCGCCTGATGCAAACAGTTATTGTAGTAGATATGTAAGCGATTATTATTTTGCATAGTGGTAAAACATATATAGAGGGAAGATCTAAAGTTGCAAAATATGATTGTGACTTCAGCAGTTTTGAAAATGGAACACAAAATAAATGTAGTTTTAATGCAGGTTTGGCATGTCAGGATGTTTAAAAATAATTTGCAATGATCGGATATTGACTAGGCTAAATGCAAGCTTAGCAGGCGAGATGCTATCGCATTTCAATTGTCTGTAGACAGGCTAACAGTAGCTCTAGAGAAAATGGTTGTATGATCTTCTTGACCAGGGATTAATACATAGTAACTAAAATGTGAAAAAAAATTTATCACGAGATTTTTGCATTTGTGGAAAAAAGTAAAGCCGCGAGCCCTTCACCTGCATATTCATTTATGGGAGGAGGCAAGGCGGGGTCAGTGGCTCGTTCACGTGCAGTCTGTCTCACGTTGATTGTGATTTATAAAGGAAAGGCGCACAGGACCTGGCGTACGACTGGTTTTATACATGTGAATTTTTCTGTGCGTATGTACTTTTCCAGTTTTGGCCGTACGCCATCTTCTGGTATGTAAGCTATGCAATCTTTTATACGAGGCCCCTGGCATATGCCCTAGCCCGGCATCTCCAACCCTGGTCCTGGAGAGCAACCCTATTATACTCCAACCATATTTTAGCACACCTTATAATAATTAGCTGGTTGATAAAATGAATGGGGCTACATGATGTGTAGTTAGAGCATAGTAGCTCTCCAGTGTCAGGGTTGGAGTAAAGGCCTTCATGTGTCCACCAGACCTGAAAATCTGAGGTCCGACTCGGGAACCGAATGGGTGTGATTACAATATTTATGTTTTTTACTTGGATCTGGGTTGGATCTGTCTTCGTGATGGGTCTCAGATACATGTGTGCAATTATGTATTTACCAAATGGACTTGAAGTACGTGTCCGTTGTTAATTAAATGTTGGAGGTAATAAAAACTTCTCAGTCTTTAATGCTACCCAGACAACTGGTTGTGTCAGCCAATCATATCTACAAGCCTATATGCAAGTTAGCCATGTGTGCAGGTTGACGTTTTATTCACTCTGCTTTCCCTGAAATGATGAGAATAGATAATCCCAAATGTTTAAATGCATTTGTGTAGTTCATACGGAAATCTATTTACATTTGGGAATGTACCAGCCCCAACCAGATCAAACAACAACTAACACCTCCTGTCTACCTCTGCTGCCTACTTACTTAAATTAGTCCTACTTAATAGCTATGAAAAACCATATGGGAAAGTAGCTCATCCAAAAACATCCAGGAAGGAAGGAGACTTTCATTAGTATATGCGGTTTGAGTTTAAAGTGCTCATATTTGGGACATAAATGGGCGTACTGTAATACAGCCGTGAACACAACTATAGTGAGTGAGGGCAATGATGACAAGTGACTGATGGTGTGTTTGGCTGGCCAGTTCTATTTACACAGCTAATCAATGTGATAAGCTACTCACAAAAAATTATATTAAGTTTTGGTCAGGTGTTATTTTTAAGAACATATTACTTAACAGTCTGCAGTGCGGCACATTCTGTTTTTGCTTGCTTAGAGTTTTTATCAAACTGCACCACATCCAGTTTCTTTCTCTTTCCACTACCCAAACATACCTATAACAGGTCTCTCCCATCTGATTGGTCATGGCGCTGTTTGTGCTGGACCGTTTTTCACTGGCACCTTTTCGGAACAGGTCTCTTTATTATCGGGTTCATTCAGAACTTACTTTTTATGATTTATGCATATCGGGTTCAGGTAGTACAGACATCCAGGCATTTTTGGAATGTTTTTTGTGGACACGTGAAGACCTCTAGGTTGGAGACTCCTGCCCTAGGGCAACTTGCAACCCCCAATGTTGCTCCTAGAGGTAGAGAGACTAGTATACAGACAGATTAGTCAACATCTAAACAAAGTTTACATTAAAAACAATACAGTTTTTTTAGTTTATTGAGTAAATAATGCAAAATATATGGGGAACATTTATTTGTTTAAAGTTGCTGGACACGTACAATATCAGAATAACCCATGCATAGACATGAGCAGAGCTTTGAGTGCAACATAGGACAGCTGTTTACTTTTCAGTTTGAGATGGCATGATGTGGTGTGCGTAGTGTTATTAGACTCTGCGGGACAGATGGCCAGTTGCTTAGGGGTACGGCATGGAGAAAGACACTGTTCAGGTGCGCATAAAGATTTGGGCATGATTGACCTGTACTGCCCTCCACCCGCAGGAATATACTATTTTGAACAGTGGGTGACCAGTGTCGGAGGGGTCAGCAGTGATCTTTCCTACATGCTTACTTGCCCTGGAGTCATGCAGGACCTCGACGGAGGGCAGGTGGTCGATGACTGATTACCTTTTCTGCAGACCGTGCAATGCGTTACAGTTTAGCCCTGCAGGTGCAGACGCGGACAGAAACCAGACAGTAATGGAGGATGTGAGGAGAGACGATTGATGTGTGGAAAAGGATCAGGGTTGACTGGGAGATGTGCTGATTTTCTTTTTTTCTATGGTGTGCGTTCACAGTGATTGCTGTAATTTTGTCATCCCACCTGAGGTTAGGAGGGGTGATTGTGCATAGGATCGTGACTGATTTAGCTGAACTAAAGGCTGATCCCTCAGTCACAAGGGAACAAGTGGAAGGCATTTCTTTAAGTCAATTAACTAAATAGACGAAAGGAAGAAAAACAGAGGCAGTGAGGTTCAAATGTCAATGCTGCATTCATAGTTATGAGGCTGTTGTCGTAGGCCTAGTGGACAGGCTTTGCCTAAGATGCCTACATGGAACGCTGTGGTTAATGGGCAGTATCAGTATTTAGCAACTTACAGCACAAAGTCACTGAGAGCTTTGCAGCTTGTGAAATTATTTGATGCGTCGCGTGCATGTTTTTGGAACCTTTTGTATGTTTTATCGTTTGCCCTGAATCCACACGTTGGTGCACAGGATAGTTAACTACTAAAAAAACATATTGATGTTTGCTTTTCTTTAAAGTGTCTTGACCCTTTTATAATACAATGTTTCATAAAAATGCAGCATCTAAAAAACTATAATTTACCCTTAAATTGAAACAACTTTTCTCTCGCTGCTTCTTCCTTTATTTGGAAAAACAATGACTCAGAAAATTCAAAACATGTTCCCTTCCTAATCCAGACAATGTAGTCTTGGAACGCCCACTCTCTCTCGCTTCCTCCTTCTAAATGTCACTAGGTTATAGGCTAGCAATCAAAAACATCCTTTCCTAACAGTATCATATCTTGGCCTAGAGTGTTACATTTGATGTCTCACTGTGATGCCACTATAAGCTGTGATGGCCCATGGTAAAGAAGCACATAGATATGAGCTGTACTCAGACGTTTTAGAGATGCATTCATTATGTCGCTATAAATAACTCTCCAGGTCAATAGAATCATGTGCTCATTTGTAGCAATGTCATTGACTTTCCTCTAAACTTGCTGAAACTCTCCCAAAAGACAGGTTTTTATTTTGAACTCTGACCTCTAGAAAAAGGTAGCGTTGTACATGTACGTTGTTCCAGTGCCTACATTGATACAAAATAGATTTTATAGCTTCTCAGTATCCATTCTCATTCAGAGAAATTATATAATTCATAATGCCTTGGTCCTGAAAAAGTACTTTCAGGGGATTGTTTACTATCACTAGACTGTATGTATGTGAAAGAAAATCTGTGTTAGCAAAAATTTTAGTTGTAAACATAACTAGCAAATGTTGAGTGGTATTCATAGTTCTAGCTAGTAAACAGTCCAGTAGTTGATTGGGGCCTTTTTCAGCCTTCATTCTGTTTGTCAATAAAACTATTTATATTATAGTTCAATCATTTCATTTTGTGCTAATTAATGTTTTATAGGCCAATTAGTAAAACACTTCTTCATTTGCACAAATTCACAACTTTTAATCAATCAGTTACAGATGTGTCATCACTTTCATTCCACAAAGTATTTCATCCAACACCAGTGTTATATGGCTTAAATCCAAAATTAAAAATGTGTTCTGCATAGAACTGTGATCAGCACAGTCCTGCATATTTCAGAGACTTAATTGTAGATATGACCCCCAGAAACTGAAGCTAGCTGTCTTCCTAGCTCATCAGGATTGGCCTGATCTGGACAATTATAAAGAAATAAGAGAAACACCCATTGTTAAGCACTCCTGGGATGTCAAACCCACTGCACAAGACACCATGTTAACAAACACACACACAGAACACTACACAGGACCAGGGATGTAACACCGATAGGCATAGGGTGGGATGGTGGGGACATGTATTTGTCCCCACCTATATTTGCAATTAGTCTAACAGGTATATTTCAATTGTTTTTAAAATGTTTCGGCTCTTACGATTGGTGTTGCTGCTGATCAGGGCATTGCTGATTTCAACGTTTGTGTGTGTGTCACTGGCTGAACCTACAGTAGCGTATTGACCTATCATTAAAACCATTGATATACAACAAAAACTGAAATACAGCACTCCGGACACTATTTTACACTCAGCGCAATTTACTTTTTACGCCAACGCATGTATCATTCCTATCTTGCACCCGACGCATATGGGACTTTTCCTTCCACCGACATGCGTCGGTAAATTAGGGAATGAACTTGCAATTGTTGGGCGGTTCAGCGAAAACAAGAGGCGTGTTCCGGCGCAAACGTTCCCTGGTGCTGTCTTGTAGTTCCCGAAAACAATTCCGCCACTGACCAGGAAAAACCTTGTTAAAAGTCAGTGGCGTGTTTTTTAGATGCTATTTTAGGGACGCATGCTTGGCCATTATGTAGCGTGTTCACATAGCGCATACACTTTACTCCTCTCATTTACACAAATGCTGAAGTTCCCATTATTGCAATACATATATAATTAGAAGGAAAAGTATACCACGCTAGGGAAATCATTGTGGTGTCCGAAGATATGAAAAAATAAGCATACGTATCTAGTGTACACATTATACCCAAATTATTCAGAATGAATTATTCGCACTGTTCGTCAACACCAAGGGAACCCATGCAATCAACATACAAGTGATTTGCGTTGCTAATAGTAGAATCGCACATGAATTACCCTGGCTAAAGCCATGATTCATTTATGGCAAAGTCTGTCATCTTTGCGGCGAATCCCCCTTGGATGGGTGGCTGTGAAGGGGACAACGGCTATCAGTTAAAGACATGGTTAATGATGACACAATTAATGATGCCAGCAAATGAGTAAAATGCTGTTTAATCAAAAACACACAAAAACACGCAGTGTAGCCTAATTGAACGGACATTTGGCACATTGAAAATACGCGTCAGGTGTTTGGATAGAAAAGGTACTACACTACTCAAGTCGCAGCATTCTTTGTGGCTTGTTGTGTTTTACGCAACATTTCCATGAATCATGGATGTGTTGATGACATTAATTAGGAAATATTAGAGGACTTCAGGAGACGTGATTTTGACAGAATACCTGCATTTCACACACATGTTGCTGGTGTTAAAGTAATTTCTGTGGGGACAGACCTGACAT
>JACXGM010031568.1:0-12920 GCA_016801145.1 Umbra pygmaea
TGTATGGTTGGGTGGGTGCCCAGGTAGATGTGTATGGTTGGGTGGGTGGCCAGATAGATGTGTATGGTTGGGTGGGTGGCCAGATTGATAGATGTGTATGGTTGGGTGGGTGCAGGGCCAGCTCTGGCAAGTTTGGTGCCCTAGGCGAGATTTGGGGTTGGCACCCCCCACACAAACACACAAACATACACACACTCCAGACACCCAAATATCTTACCTTGATATTATTTTCAATAAAATTTGACATAGCCCTGTCTGTAGAGCTGGTGGTGTGCTAAATGGCTCTGTGCTACATGACTCTGCTGACTCTCATAGGTTGAACTGGGGTTTAATGAAGTCCCTCCCATGTATTTTAATCATATGCCAACTGAACAGTTACAGCACAGATGTAGGTTAGAGTGTTATCTATACTATGGCATAGCAGAATCATACAACACATACAGCATACACTGTAGTGCAAAATCTAATTACAATAACTGCCGATTTTCAGATAACATGACTACACTGAACAAAAATATAAATGCAACACTTTTGTTTTTGCCCCCATTTATTATGAGCTGAACTCTAAGATCTAAGACTTTTTCTATGTACACAAAAGGCCTATTTCTCTCAAATATTGTTCACAAATCTGTCTAAATCTGTGTTAGGGATCACTTCTCCTTTGCCGAGATAATCCATCCACCTCACAGCTGTGGCATATCATGATGCTGATTAGACAGCATGAGTATTGCACAGGTGTGCCTTAGGCTGGCCACAATTAAAGGCCACTCTAAAATTAGCAGTTTCATCACACAGCACAATGCCACAGAGGGATTTTGAGGGAGCAAAACTGACAACTCCCATGTAGAGTTTTAAAGCCACAACAGGTGGATTCAGCACCACGGCCAGCTCCGCAGCCTACTGAATTGTTTGTGAGATTCCTTACTTGTAATCCGGTACTCTCCAACCCTGCCTGCTAGCTAGCTAATAAAAGTACAGCAGCTAGTTACTCATTCCACTTTAAGTTAACAAACAGGTAACATTAGCTAAATAAAGTTAACTTGTCAGTCTCTCATGAATGTTCGTTTGAAAGTGGACAAAAGTTTGTATTTGTGGGCCTACTATCCTAAACAAATATCACTTTCTCCATAGATGGATATACAAAAGTATTTTCTAGTCAAACGTGGGCATAGATAATAGTAGAAGTCAGTTGGGAGTAGACTATTAAACAGTTTCTTGCTTGCAGTTGATCTTCCTGCATTGCCCACTTCCATAGCACTATTATGATTACTCCTTTTTCCAACTAGCAAAGGACTTCAGTGGATTTGAATGTAACATATGTTATTGAATGATGTGCATTTTTCCCACTTCTTATATCTTTCTACTAGTTAAATATAATTATTTGTTTATGCTTGTCAGTAGAGAGAGATGAGAGAGAGCAGAGTGGAGGCCACATGTGTGTGAGAGAGAGCAGGAACCTGGTGAGAGAACACACAGCAAAATCACCAGTGTTAAACCAACTCTGAGAATGTTAAAGTAACACTCTCAGTTTTCTATATAAACACTGAGAGAGTTACTTTAACACTCTCAGAGTTGATTTAACACTGGTGATTTTGCTGTGCAGATAGTGAAGACACAGTGACTAGAATGCCAAGAGGAAACTTAATTAGGACTCTAATATCTCAAAACTGATCTGTATGGTCCACACTCCTTGCTGGTCACACCAAAATGGTTTCCTCCTTTCTAAACATCCCTAAATCCTAGATCAGTGGTTCCCAAATCTCTCCTCAACTACCGCTAGAGAGGCCACAGCTTAAATGTAGCCCTGAATTAGTACTGTACATCGAATCCACTAAACAAGGACTTGTTGATTAGTAGACAAGTTGAATTAGGTGTGCTATCTTAGGGGTAGATCAAATACATGGACTGTCTGGGGGTACTCAAGGAGAGGTTTTGGAACTACTGTCCTTGACAGATGTAGGCTGAACTAACTGGCTAAACTATTTGGTTGACTGGGATAGAATTATTTAGGGCAGTGGTTATTAAAGCTCTCCTGGGGACAGACAGCCATTCCATGTATTTAATCAGAGACGCTGACGGGGGGACAACTGGGATAGTTGTCTCGGGCCCATTCCTGAGGGGGCCCCAAATTTAGTTTTTGCACAGTCGGTTTTAGGTTTTTAGCCGGGGGCCCTAAATCTGTAGTTTTGTCCCAGGCGCAGGGATTCCTGATTTGATGCACTGTATCCAAGAGCTAGCACAAATTAATACATGTATTTACTCATTATCACTCATAAATTAATACATGTATCTACTCATTATCAATCATAAATTAATACATGTATCTACTCATTATCACTCGTAAATTAATACATGTATCTACTCATAATCACTCGTAAATTAATACATGTATCTACTCATAATCACTCGTAAATTAATACATGTATCTACTCATTATCACTCATAAATTAATACATGTATCTACTCATTATCACTCATAAATTAATACTTGTATCTACTTATTATCACTCATAAATGAATACATGTATCTACTCATTATCACTCATAAAGTAATACATGTATCTACTCATTATCACTCATAAATTAATACTTGTATCTACTCATCACTCACAAAGTAATACATGTATCTACTCATTATCACTCATAAATTAATACATGTATCTACTCACTATCACTCATAAATTAACACATGTATCTACTCATTATCACTCATAAATTAATACATGTATCTACTCATTATCATGCACTTGGCTCCTTGATTCAGGTGAGATGGTTCAGGGCAACAACAACATTATGAAATGGCTGCAGGTCCCCAGGAGAGGTTTAGGAACCAGTGATTTAGGAAAACATGAGACATGGGATACAGGGGACACAGTAAATAGGGAGTGGGCACAGATGAGAGATGGGGGGATGGAGGAGCCACTGTGAAGAGGGAAAGGGCACTGGAGTCAGTTTAGAGAGTGATCAGGTCCCTTTGTTACATTTGCCCCTCGCACTACCTCTTACACCAGATTGTCCAACTCTGGTCCTGGAGAGCTACCATCCTGATTGTTTTTTTACTCCAAACCTAATTGAGCACACCTGATTCTAATAATTAGCTGCTTGATAAGCTGAATGAATCTATATTATGTGCAGTTGGACTGAATGGGAGATCTCCAGGACCAGGGTTAGAGACCCCTGTCTTAGAACAGATGTAGGCCGACAAGTACAATAACTAGTTCTGAGTAGACTGGAACAGAAAGAGATGTTGAAACAAGCTGGTATCATTACAGTAATGTTAAAATGTTATATTCATTACCATATAATAGACTGGAATACTATATATCAAGAGATGTTGAAACAAGCTAGTGTCATTACAGGAATGATAACATATTACGGTTCATGTATTATAGGGATGCTATCTTTACAACTAGTTGATACAGGTGGAGCATATGTTTTTACACACATTACACCCTTTTACAAAGTCAGGAAACTTGTTAAGGATATTAAGAAAGGTTTGTTTAGTCCCCTTCTACATTATATTTGTTTTCTAGGAAAACGAAACATTTTTATCGTTTTATTGTTTGTACAAAGAAAGAGAGTGAGTGGCCACTGGTGAACTGTCCACATTGATTGTAGTGCATCAAAAACTATATTCCTTATTCAATTATTATTATATTTTATTCTTTCCAACGCTATTATTGATCATTTTAGATTTCAGTTGGTTTTATCCATGGTGATTATGTAAGCATTAACACACGACAGACTGTGCGTTGCCACACACCTCAGCAGTGTAGAAAGCCACAAGGCCTGTATATTTTTGTATATATATCAAAATCAGTGGGGCTTCACGTTTTTTTTTCTTTGTGAAAGAACATTAGTTTTTCATGCAAATGATCGTGCTATCATAAAGTTGTATTCAAATGCATTCATCTGCACAGACCCTTTATCTCCAGTTGATGCTGCACTCGCGCTAGCTCTACCCTTATTAATTGAATTATAGAATTTTGTCAGTGTTCCGCTTTAAGACCAATATTTTTTGGGGTGCAAAAGTATGACTTTCCATTTTCCCTTTGATTTCTGCACAAAAACTTCAACTAGATTATTTCTATAATCACTTCATGGAAAGTCACATGGGGACAAAGAGTACCTGATTATCCACTTGATGCGTTTATTGTGTTTTTTTATGTGTCACTGTCACATATAAGGGGACTCCATTCATGTCGTGACATTTTGTGTAGTATGTCTTTTCGTTGTAATGTGTTACCTGTGTTTGTGTTTTGTGTATGCGCCGACCTCTGGTCGCTGGGAGTGTGATGGGCACTTGGTTACTCATTGCGCATAAACAGTGCATGGGTAAATACCCACACCTGTGCGTAATGTGTAATCAAGATGCCTATTTAGTCCCAGTGTTCTGGATGGTTGACGCCGATTATTGTATGAGAGTTTATCTCCTGTCAGGGGAGAGTAGAGACGTATAGACCTCTGTATGTTGGGATACTGACCGACGGTTGTAATATTATATTCTTGATTGAGCCTTCACCTCGTTATGTGTCGTACAGGATATATATATTTCAGTATAGCATGAGCAAGCATACACTCTTACTTCTTAGTATCGCATCCGATACCATGTAGAGCATCGTAGCTGTGAAGTTACCGAAGTGCAGCCGCCATACTATGTACATATATAGGTCAGTACCCTGCAAGAGTTATACATCTTCAAGTTCAATAAACATCAAGAACGCTCCTCCCTCATTGGTCTCTGTCCCTCTCCTCAACACAACACCATCTGTGACAGTCACTTTTTTTCTGTTAAAGGTCCAATATGTAAAACGGACAGTCAGCGGTTAAAATGGGTACTGCAGTCCAAATTCAAAATATTCTTTTGGGGTAGAATCTATCTCTGTTGATCTTGTTTGTTTATTTCCTGCTTCCATGGCTGTAGCGTGCTGGGTTTGCGTTTTTACAGGTATGCCTGTCAACCTGGTCGTGCTGTTAATGGGCAGTTGATAACAACACACAGGCCAAAACATAAACATAAATTCCATCACGGAACGTAAATTTCAAAAAGACAAAATACTGACATTAGCATTGTTGTCAGAAAAGATAGAATTTCAGCTTAACATGTTTCCTTAATATCTGATGAGGCATTGGTGTCATTTTTGGATTTATTACAGTACATATATTACATATTGCACCTTTAAACAAGTCAAAATGTCTTTGTCATATGATTGATTAAAAACAAATGTAACTAATTTATGGACCCTCAGAAATGCAGATAGAATCGGAATCAAGTATAATTAATCTCATCAGCAACAGGTGTATCTATTTTATTGAAATGAGTAATTACGAGCCCACCTTGGTGGGGCAATCTCTAATAGTAAGATAACATTGAGAAATACTAATAATTAAACACTTATCAAGGATAAAAGAATATGGATAAAGTTGCAGTTGCAGAGGGAGCTTTTAGTCCCAGGGTCTTGAACTTATTAATTATGTATTGTCCAAGTAGGAGAGGGGAGTCTGGAATCCAATCATGATTTAGTCTGACGACTGTTGCGGTGGTGTAGAGCAGGTTCTGAGTGCATGGGATCAAGGTGAGTGGCCATAGCTAACCTTCCAAAACATTTAATTGCTACATACTGTATGTGTAAATGTCATCAGTACAGATATTCAACACTAAAGAGGTGGGTCAAAACAAACAATGACACTACTTGTGATAAGATCCTCAAAAGAAAGACATTTGCACTTCTGCCCTTTGTGTCCTCATGAAACTTTGCAGTTTGCCACTTCTTAGGCCATTTAGTCTCAAATTGTCTCATCATTATTACATAATGATTTTGGCTCAGTATAACAATATCACTCATTACCAAAAGTCTACCATAAAAAAGTCCACTACTGTCACAAAGTCCCACTACATTTTTTAAAATTTTTGGGGGATCATCTCAGTTCAGTATAATTACATTTCAAATGTTTTATGTTAATTTTTAGACAGTTATGTATGTTATTGATGACACACAGCTGTACATTTCAGTAAAAAAGCGAGAATACCCAAAACTGCACACCCTGGAAGCCGATATTTTGGATATAAAGCGTTGGATGACAGAAAATTACTTACTTCTAAACTCTGAAAAAACAGAAATGCTTATTTTAGGTCCTAAGAAACAAAGAGACCTGCTGTCAAATCTGGCAATAAACATAGACGGTTGTACAGTCATATCAGAAAAAAACTGTAAAAGACCTTGGTGTTACTCTGGACCCAGATCTCTCTCATGACGAATATGTAAAAAATATCTCAAGAGCAGCTTTTTTCCATCTCAGGAACATTGCAAAAATTCGAAATTGTCTGTCAAATAATGATGCAGAAAAGTTAATCCATGCGTTTGTTACCTCAAGATTGGATTATGGTAATACTCTCTTTTCTGGCTACCAGGACAAAACCCTAAAAAAACTTCAGTTAGTGCTTTACACAGCCGCCAGAATTCTGACTAGAATTGCAAAATTGGAACACTATACCCCAATTCTAGCTAGGATTATGTTGGGGCGGTTAAAATTGTAAAAATGTATTGATATATTTGCAGACACAGTATCTTTACTGTTATTTTTCCTGTCAACATTTATAAATCAATTTATAAAAAAATAATAATCTCATAAATTAGTGTAAATTCACTGACACGTATAAATGGATGCACGTTTCACCATGTTTTTCTTTGTTTAGGGTAATGACTGGTTTCTCTACCTGAGGGTCCACACATGTCATGTGGTTATTGTCTGCAATTCACACCTCTCAGGTGATAATTAGCGAAACACCCTTGTGGTCCAGCCCTCTGTCCTATCATACCTTTCGTTGTTATTTAAGAAATGTTGCCAGTGTGAGCCATGGCAGAGACACTTTAGATGAGATTGGCAACTAATATCTGGTGTTGTTTTATTTGACTTTTGTGTCACAATAAAACAATATTTTGCACCTTCAACATGTTCAGTATGTTGCATACAACGAATGTTAAAAATCCCAATATGATTCTATTTAGTTCCAGATATCCACAATACAAAATATGGAAACATTAAAGGGGAGGTAATACTTATGAAAAGCACTGTATATTTGATCAAATAAGCCTCACATAGCAATTATAAAAATTAAAAAGAATTGTACAATTTGTCATTGAATCTTTACTTAAAATAAGAAAAGAGCCTCCAACATTCACAGTTTTTCAGAAAACCTCCCAACACTTTAAATGTACAAATATACACATATGGCTAAATAAGCTAGAAATTCAATCAGTTGCTGCCAGTTCTTGACAATGTCTACTAGCCTATTCAAGCTCAGGAACTTTAATATCAAGACAGACACCATTAGCTAAAGAATGAAACATCTTCATATCAACTCGCTTTTAAAGCAACATTCTTAATCTTGAGCTAAAAATTTGACCTGTAGAGACCCCTTGGCGTAGGACATAAAGAAAAGTTCTATCAGAACTGCAAATTTAAAAAAATAAACAGTGTACATTGTTCTCCTCCTTCCCCTGAAGTGAGATGACATGATTTTTATAGTCATGGCATACCTGTTGTAGGAGTTAATGAAGCTTGAATGGTATGTCAAATTTTGATATTTTGTAAAACAATTGCTCTCCATCGTCTTTTGATTAAAAAATATAGTTTTTATAGACATCACAGACTTATTGTAGGCAGTGGTGTAACACGAAATTCTGTGCCCAGTTTTCGAAGACCCCTTTACACATTCGGGCCCTATAATAGCTATAAAGGGGGAAACAAAGCTTTACGGTGCAATAAAGCTTTCCAACAAATTGTGTCAGAAAAAGGTTCATTTTGATCAACACAGTGTACAATAGTGGCATCTGGTGGTCAAAAATCCTAAAAGCAGCCAAATGATTGAAAACATTTCCGTAGGAAGTGCAGAGACTAAAATAAGCGTATAATCGGTATTAAAAAGGCATCAGTGAACATGTCCCCTAATTTTGCTGTTCATGAGGAAATGCATTTACATCTTCATAAAAAAATGTGCAATGTTGTTTTAAATGAGTAGGCATTTTCATATAAAGCAGACCATGTCTACATGTAACTGTTTGTTACAAGTATAGCTGAATCCTTATGAAAGTACATCTTGTTAAATTATAGTTGTTTTGTAGATCACAAATTACCGGTAACTACATTTTGTATATTACAAACTGTCTACCTTCACAGTGTGCCACTCTACTGGTCAATCTATCATGGGGGATCCCTAATATTTCCACTGAATTGTGTAGAAATTGTTTTAACTTTCTTTGCCCCTCACATAGGGATTGAGTTACAATGTACTTTTCAGTTTAAGGAACTGGTGCCTTTAGTGCATTTTAGACATTTATTTGAAGATCATTTTATTATTGTGTTTGTTTTATGTGATTGTGTTGCTTTCTGCTTGCATATTAATTGCCTTGCTTTTCCCTCTACATTGTCATTTTGTGTGACCTACCCAGGTTGCAAAAGAGAACCTGTTTTCAGTCAACTCAACTAATTCAATTAAATAAAAATATATAAATATACAGACCAAATAGCTTACTGTGACCAAGTCCTGCAGTTGGAATTTCTCCAGGTCATATACAGAAGAACACAGAAGTGGGTTGACATTTAAATAGTTTTTCTAATTTGAATACTTTATTAATTATTTTAAATAATTCAAATTACTTTATACTACAAAGCAGTTGTGAAGTTTGAATTAAATAATTGATATTGGTCAAAACATGACTTGAAATAAAGTACATAAATAAATCTTGGAGAATGCTCAACATTGAACAACATGCTAACCTTCTAATTATTTTATTGTGTAAATAATGCATAACCATCTGCTGACCACCTCTCCATTCTAGACATGTAACATGAACTTTAAATATACCATAATTATAATCTAACACATATGTAATAGGGATTTATAATGCATTTTAAATGGATATTCCAGCCATCAAACTCCTCAAAAACATTTTCCAGGTCATTTTTCCAACCAAATAGTAAAAAACACTATTTGAGAAGATGATTACATCTGTTTGTTAGATCATTTGAGTTTCGATGCTCAAATAGACCAAAGTGTTTTTAAAAAAACAGCAAGGCCACATGGAGGACCAAATATCACAAGTGAGGAGCTGTAATACCATTATCTACTTGCCTGGGGTTAGCCTTTTATGGCGCATTGGGGTTAGCGCCAATGTAGCATATGGTAATTGTGTGAATACTTGGAGAAAAGAACGGAAAGTTAATAAAAATGTCTAACAGAATACTGCTAACTCTGTAGTATTTAAAGCCAGGGTGGTTGTATACTTTTTGGAAATACCGAACGAAAGACAAGTTAGAGCAATGGGTGAGTGCCTAACTGGCTAACTATTCCGTTTTGTGGGGTTTTCATCCACCCCCGGGCCTATCTGGAGTGAAGGTAGCATCATTTGCTTCAATGTAGCTATCGGTGATATAATTGGAGAAACAAATGTAAAATTAAAAATAATCTGTTGCAGATTCTGGCTAAATCTGCAGCTAATGAAGCGTTGTAGGGTTTATAGCTCTGGGACGATATTTTGACTTGTAGAAAATGTTTCAAATTGTAGCGTATCATTGTTAGCTAGTAGCCAAGGAAATTACGCTAAATTCGACTCCTGTAGCAACTTGCATTGTGCAGTAGCAGAGTTTACATTGAATTCTGGACATTGTAGTATTTCAAGTAAAATCCGATACAGAACCATCTGAACTATAATCCCGGCTAATAAAAAAAAATGTAGGAACCGCACTGTATATGAAGTTAATCAGTCTCAGTCTAGGGTATAGTTTTTAAATACTATATTTAAACTGTTTTATTTTGTGATATATTTTCTGTTATATTGTGATATAATAGAGATCTTTTATAGTATTTTGTAGTATAACCAAATCATCTGTGTTTATAAATCAGTATGGTTATAATACATAACTGCTTATACATTACTGTGGTAATGAGGTGCATTCACAAGGACAATACAGAGATAAACTAGTGCAATGAAATATGGAAGATAGTCCATGCCTGGCCACAGGATGGAGCCAAACCAAAGTTATCATTCTTCCTATGACATTCATAGAAAGTGTTACCAATTTTTTTACTTTACTCTTTCAATACTTTTAAAATCCAGACCACCAAGCTAAAAAATTGGTAGTTCTTTCTGTGAGCAAGAGAGTAAATCCTAATTGATACTTCACTTTGTTAAATTCCTCAAGTCCTTGCTGCAAATAAAAATTAGTTGGTCAAATTGCCTGGTAAAATAACTGTAAAATAAAATAAAAACTTAACTCTATTTGCGTAGTAAATCAGTAGAAGACAAAAAGACGATAAACCATGACTATCAAGCGGCTTTCAAAAGAACAATGGGGCAAAGTTTTGGAAAGACATGAAGGTTGTATTGGACAAAAACATAATTAATTAAAATTATAAAAAAACACCGGGGCCTTAAGAAAGAAATTTACATTTACTAGGGCCTCAGTGGATGAAATAGTTTTGTGTCTAAGAAATGTCTACACAATGTTTAGCCCAATATGTTTTGTTTGCAACTCTCTAATTTATAACATAGATTTTTGGGCAGTGTTGTGGCTGTCTTCCAGAAGTTTCCTGAAGAACTTCTGGGCTTAACGGTGGTAATATGCTTCTCCTTCAAACACCACCACTTTACCCTGTGTGGTGTGGAAACCAGATGGAATATAGGGCATGTGGAACCAGCAGAAAAAAGCCTGCATTTTTGCGTCACAACCTGTAGAATTAAAGAAAATGATACCACATCAACAAGTCTAAGTGCATTCAACAAATACTAAAGCAGCTAAAAAAATGTTTATTTATTTGAATACAATATTTTTTCTAAACTTTTTACTTCAAAGTTATTTTTCCCATGATGCATCACAGTAGCCTTCTGCATGAATAGACAGCTGTTCCAGTTAGTCATCCTCTGAGGTCACAAAGAGAAACATAGAACTGGAACATTCTATAGAACTTTCGGCAGCCTGGTTCTCCTCTATTGGCATCACATCATGGCAATTCAGGAGCCTAGCAGGTGAAGTTTGCCTTGCTGTAATCTGCTAACATAGGAGGTGAGATGACAGCACCTATGTAATGCAGGAGCAGGCCGGCATTGGAATTGCAGCCGTTGATGGAGCTGGTAGCTGTGATGGCAGGTAGATGTGTTGTCATGGAGAGGGCCAAGTCTCCGCCCATGGATAAAGCTAACACACCTATACCAGGGCCACACACCTGGAACGAATGAGAAGAAACAAAGAACAAGGACATCCTTTACTATAGGAGTAATTTCTCAGTATCAAAATCATCCTAATTTTTATCTAAGTAGTGTGGTAATACTATAATACAGATAATACGGGCAGGCATGATGGCCTAGTGGATAGCACTGTGGCCTCACAGCATCATCCCAGGCCTTTCTGTGTGGAATTTGCATGTTCTCCCCGTGTCTGCGTGGGTTTCCTCTGGGTGCTCCAGTTTCCTGCACCATTAAAAACATGCAGGTCAGGTTTGGGACTACAGATGGAAATTAGCAACTATGCTATAATCTGGCTCATTTACAGTCTGTACAGAAGTGTAAGATTGTTGATTAATGTGCACTGTCCCAAGTAAATAAATATACAAAAAACACTCCAATATCTCGTAACTAGTCCTACAAATACAGGTAGGATAATTTTCCAATTTACATTTACTCATTTAGCAGATACAATATTCTAGATTGATATACAGTTAGCAGTGTGTTGCTTACATTCAACCTAATCTGAAAAATAAGAGATGATATCAGGGTAGTATAACATGAATGTTGTTTGGATCTTCCCAAAACCTCTTACCTCATAGAGGTAACCTAGGTTGTCTCAGCCCTTCTCCTAAGAAACTCAAAAGCCTCCTCAAAGTATTCCAGGTCAAAGTGTTCGACCTGACTGGGTTAGGGTTATAGTCAGGACTAGAAAGCCTTTGTTGGCCAGGACACAGGCTCTGACCTCTGATATCCCTTTAGACATACCATGCAGGTCCAGCACTCCTGGGAATAAACCTGGCCCTTGGTGGCGGGAGGTAACAAACAGTTGCTAGAACCAAATGATTAAGTAAAACAGATTTGGATGTAGAAGGACTTGGGGGGTTACTTTTTTAGATTTGATCAATTTACAATATAAACATTCAGGAAAAGAGTACATACTGTAAGTCAGATTTTAACTGTTATTTGACACCTATTATTCCCAAAGCACTTGATAAATACAGTAATATTTGATGTTACTAACTAGATACAAATTACTCTATATTGACCTTATAATGTTTTATTGCTTGATTTAGGACATTATAAAAAATAGGAATACATTCATTAAAAGACAATTCCGGCGCAAAATGAACCAAGGGGTTAATAAAACAAGGCTACCGAGTTGACCGTTCTCTGGGATATGTTTTCATGCTGATCAAATTTGCCCAGTTTTAGTGCAAACTGATACCTACCTTATAATGGTAGTTGTGAGGGCGTGGATGAAGTAAAAATAAATCACTTTTTTATACCACTTACAAGGCTCAAAATAGCACCACATTTCCACGGTAGCATAATGAGGGTCTCTACATGCAAGCCAAAGCATTGAGAACTTTGTAAGTGTACAGACAGTTTATTAAAAAGATAGTTTAAAAGACACTACCTTTCACGTATACAGGCAGGCGCCATCTTGGGAAAGCAGACTCGACCAGTCGAACCATGAACGCTGTGCTTAAAATTTGCAAGAATGGCCATGCGTTTTTCTAACAACACATTTAGAGATTTAGAAGTGTATATATATCAGCCGCGGTCGGTGGATCTTAATTGGGGAGGACGGGCTCGTATTACGCTCAGAACCGGAGTGAATGGAATGTGTGCAAATAAAAAAAACAATTGGTTTTGTTCGTTGCGCACCATTCCATTCACTCCGGTTCCGAG
>JACXGM010031569.1:0-12920 GCA_016801145.1 Umbra pygmaea
CAACAGCATCTATATGTACCAAGGGTATGCATCAGCATCTACATGTACCAGGGGGTAGGCAACACAATCTATATGTACCAGGGGTATGCAACAGCATTTATATGTACCAGGGTTAGACAACAGCATCTATATGTACCAGGGGTATGCAACAGCATCTACATGTATTAGGGGTATGTAATAACAGCATCTATATGTACCAGGGGTATGTAATAACAGCATCTATATGTACCAGGGGTATGCAACAGCATCTATTTGTACCAGGGGTATGTAATAACAGCATCTATATGTACCAGGGGTATGTAATAACAGCATTGATGTGTACCAGGGCTATGAAACAACAACATCTATATGTACCAGGGGTATGTAATAACAGCATCGATGTGTACCAGGGCTATGTAATAACATCTTCTATATGTACCAGGGGTATGTAACAGCATATATATGTACCAGGGGTATGTAACAGCATCTATATGTACCAGGGGTATGCAACAGTAACTATATGTATCAGGGGTATGCAACAGCATCTATTTGTACCAGGGGTATGCAACAGCATCTATATGTACAAGGGCTATGTAATAACAGCATCTATATGTACCAGGGTTATGAAACAGGATCTAACAGCATGTATATGTACCAGGGTATGTAATAACAGCATCTATATGTACCAAGGGTATGTAACAGTAACTATATGTACCAGGGGTATGTAATAACAGCATTTATATGTACCAGGGGTATGTAACAGTAACTATATGTACCAGGGGTATGTAATAACAGTAACTAGATGTACCAGGGGTATGTAATAACTGCATCTATATGTACCAGGGGTATGCAACAGTAACTATATGTACAAGGGGTATGCAGCATAATCTATTTGTACCAGGGGTATGCAACAGCATATATGTACCAGGGCTATGTAATAACAGCATCTATATGTACAAGGGGTATGCAACAGCATCTATATATACCAGGGGTATGTAATAACAGCATCTACTGTATATGTACCAGGGGTATGTAATAACAGCATCTATATGTACCAGGGGTATTTAACAGTATCTATATGTACCACGGGTATGTAATAACAGCATCTATATGTACCAGGTGTATGTAACAGCATCTATATGTACCAGGGGTATGCATCAGCATCTATATGTACCAGGGGTATGTAATAACAGCATCTATATGTACCAGGGGTATGTAATATCATTCTCCATATGTACCAGGGGTATGTAACAGCATCTATATGTAGCAGGGGTATGTAACAGCATCTATATGTACCAGGGGTTTGTAATAACAGCATCTATATGTACCAGGGTTATAAAACAGGATCTATATGTACCAGGGGTATGTAATAACATCATCTATATGTACCAGGGGTATGTAACAGTAACTATATGTACCAGGGGTATGTAATAATATATGTACCAGGGGTATGCAACAGCATCTATATGTACCAGGGGTATGCAACAGCATCTATATGTACCAGGGGTATGTAATAACAGCATTGATCTGTACCAGGGCTATGTAATAACATCATCTATATGTACCAGGGGTATGTAATAACATAATCTATATGTAGCAGTGGTACGTAACAGCATCTATATGTACCAGGGGTATGTAATAACAGCATCGATGTGAACCAGGGCTATGTAATAACAGTATCTATAGGTACCAGGGGTATGCAACAGTAACTATATGTACAAGGGGTATGCAGCATAATCTATTTGTACCAGGGGTATGCAACAGCATATATGTACCAGGGCTATGTAATAACAGCATCTATATGTACCAAGGGTATGTAATAACAGCATCTATACGTACCAAGGGTATGTAATAATAACAGCATCTCTATGTACCAAGGGTATGTAATAACAGCATCTATATGTACCAAGGGTATGTAGTAACAGCATCTCTATGTACCAAGGGTATTTAATAACAGCTCTGTTATGTATCAGGGGTATATAATAACAGCATCTATATGCCAGGCAGATTCCAGTTAGTCTGCAGTGAGCAGAAAGATGGTCAGTGTAACGATGCAGATGTCTGTTGGAAAAACCTCCAGGGAATCTAGTTGGAAATGTCAGAGCAAGCCACAGGAACACATCGCTGAGTGGGGATGAACGATCCAGGATGAGTTACAGTTAGATGTGGGGGGGGGGGGGCATGGATAGTTGGCAGGGGTGAGGAAAAGTGTTGCTTGATATCTATATCCTAGCAACATGGATGAGTGATACCCCTGTCCAGCTTGTGCTGGGGATTGGCCAGTGTGCTGGCACAAGCCCCGCCTCCTCGCTAGGGCATCGAAGAGCAAATACCAAAAATCAAAACATCCTCCAGACCTTCTTCACTCTTGTGCACTTGACCCTTCAGCACTTTGCCCCTGATTCTTTATTTGCTCCGTTAACTGTTTGATTGCTTCTTCTGGTCCATGTACAACAACTGACACTCTGGCTTTAAGCTTATGTGAGCTACTGATAGCATAACGAGTTGAACTGAAGAGAGGTTCAGAATGACTTCTCCTTACTCCTCAGCTGTGCCTTACTGCCCAGAGCTCCCCTTTCATCGGTAAGTAGCAAGCTAACAACTGTTAGTGTGCAGTGAGCGGTATGTCATAATAATGCTAACCATGTTGCTGTCCACCTGGGGCCACTTGAACCTAACATAATGGATGCAGTAATCATTTCCATGGTAATTATCCAACATGAGCATGAAACAAGTGGCAGTCCACATGGGAATAATTTGGCAAAGCTAATTTGGCGAAAACATTTCTGAAGCTTCCATCTCTGTTACACATGGCCATTATTACTTCCCACTCTGCATTTTAAACATAGGGAAATGAGAATCAAAGCCTGAAATGATGAGAGAGTAAAAAACAAGTTACTCAATGGTAAATCTGATGATGGGAGTAATACTCTAAATACACTCTGTTATCTCTGATGATTGAAGTAACCATTTAAAATACTCTATATGGAAACTCTTGGTTTTGGTATTATTATAACATTTCTGGAAAAAGTTAAATGAAAGTACTTGGCTTTTGGACTTGGTGGTTTGTTGGTTCAGTCCTCTGTAATATTAAAGACAATACAAGGGATCAATAAAAGTGGTTTGATGTCAGAGTCCCCCAGACTGCAGCCAGGATCAGAGATGGCCAGGCGGACCAACCTGACCCAAGATATTGGGGTCTGTGCCTGGGTCAGCAATGGCTCTTTGAGTGTCTAGAGGTGCGGACATGAAAACAGTTGTGTCTGGATGTTCAGCTGCTACCCTTGGCTGGTCTGCCTGATATTTATAGGTGTGGTATACTGACGCTAACAATGCTAGCACAGCGCTAACAGGAGTAGAGCGCCCTAGTGAGTCAAGGGTGATGGCAGAAGGATTTGAATCCCCATCTGTTTGTTAAATGGTGATCAGAGGTAGGGTCTAGGTAACTCTGCATTATAATTATTACTGATGTGAGCCGAATGTCTGGCTATAGTGACACCTTGGACCTCATACTTGTGTTCAACAAAGAAACCATGGAGAAAATCCTATAATGCTTTGGTAATGATTATGTGGGTATTAGTAGTTTTAATTTCTGTGAAAGCATGTTGATTGTGATATCATTTATGGACTGTAGTATTACTAATTCACTGTGTCAGATTGAGTACCACATTGTTAGTTTTGTACAAATTGTGCAACATGGCATTTGTTATCTATCTCTGTGTCAGAAAAATAGGAAGTTAATGAGGCTAAATATGAGTGTTTAAGATGGAAACCAGATACTGTTCAAAAAAGTAGTTTTAAAAGAAAAACTAAAGTGAAACTTGAAGAATTCTCATTTGCTTTTTGTATTCAATATGAACATCTGCTTAGAGTGGCCATAACGATGCAAGAAATAAAACTACCCATTATACACACCTTTTGAAACCAATAAATAACATAATATCCCAAAAAGATATCCAACCATACATATCAGAAATTCTCCCAAATTGCATTCTCAGGGAACTAATTCCCTGTATTCTATTATATACTAACATTTTTCAGTTTTTTGTTTCAGATGTACGTTTTACTATTAGACTAAGTTAGTCATTCATTACATTGCACATTCACATTATGTTGGGGAGATTCATGCCAGAATTCATGAGATCATGGAACATTCCAGACATTCTAAATCAATTAAAATGATATTCAAACATTCACCATTAAGTTTAGGGTTAAGGTTAACATTACAAAAAAGAGACAATTGCCTGTTTATAGGAACACATGTACATCGCACTAGATTGGTGAAAAAAATCAACATACACAGTTTCCATCTGGATGTGAACTTGAAAACTGGCCTCTGCCCTAGTGAACATTTATGGTATTCAACACTGACTACAGACATGATCAGTGACAGTGCTTTATATGTTCATATTTACAGCATATAACATATATTATATATTATATTACTTTTTTATTGAACCAGGGAGACATATTGAGACCCAGGTCTCATTCACAAGTGTGCCCTGGGAGCACAACCACAAAAATTGCATACATACATACAAAATACATACACAATGAAAATACAAACATATTCCTCACTGTAAAAATCCTTAGCCAGTACACTTAATTGATCTAAAAGCACTAACTTACATTACGATAGATTTCAGCCACATTTAATAGACTTCTCGAGAAAAGCTTGAGACCAGACAAAATCATTTCCATACTGTTTGTTTATACATTGTCATATCTTTTGATATCCTCTTGTACGCTACCTTGGGAGGTTGCGTAAAATGTAGCGACTATTCGAGAGAGACCCACAAGTTTACACTATACAATTATTTCTCTTCTTGAGAGGTCTAGTATATGTAGCTGAAAGCTATCGTAATGTAAACGCACCCTAATCCTTCTAAATGAAGTACTGATTGAATGGCATTCCAAAGATGATGTGCTAATCATGAAAAACAGATCTACTGAGCGTTAACCAAGGGTGTCAGTAATATTAACCAACCCTGTAATCTTGTGTTATATATTGAAACTCTGGTTCCAAGAGAGAACACAAGTTGGAGGCCTGTGTCTTTATAAACAAACAGAGGGTAGTGCAGTAGTCCACGGTCTTTAAAGAATTCAAGACAACTTTCTGGAAAAGGATGCAATGATTGGTAATAAAACTGTCAGATGTAATAAAACAAATGGCACTATTATAAACAGGGTCAAGGGACCTCAGAGTTGTATCTGTTGCACTATCGTTTATAGTATCTCCATAATCAAGAACAGGTAAAAATGTTGATTGAACATATAGCTTCCTGGTAGCCAGGAAGAAGCAAAACTTATTTCTATAAAAGAAGCCCACTTTACCGTTACACTTCTTAACAAGCTCTGTTACATGTTTCTTAAATGCTAGATCACTGTCTATCCAAATACCAAGGTATTTGTATGTAGAAATGTATTCAATCACAGAACCAATCATGGAGTGAAGATGCAACCCAGAAGAAATAGTTAAACGGGGCTTTGAGAAAAGCATGTACTTAATTTTCCCAGTATTTAGTATATAGTTATAAATTCAATCTAAACAGCTGTGAAATCTGACTGCAGTCTTGACACTGCAACCTCAATAGTCAGAGCAGTAACAAAGATAATTGTGTCATCGGCATAGAAGTGAAGAGCACAGTCTTTAACACATTGACCAATATCATTTATAAAAAGAGTAAAAAGGTCCTAAAATTGATCCCTGTGGAACACCTTCATGTACCTCAATAAAATCAGACTTAACGCCATCAGCTACTATGGCCTGAGTTCGGGCTTGAAGGTAATCACAGAACCAAGCACATGCATCAGAGTTGAGGCTTATTGAGGAATACTTCCTTAACAATATAATGATCAACAGTGTCAAAAGCCTCAGATAAGTAAATGTAATTAAGTTCCTTCCAAACGTAATTCATGAGATGTAGGGCTGAAGAAATCTAAAAACTATTTTAATGTGTTACATACAGTAACATTGTCAATTACTGTACCGTAAAATTTTGCACCGACAAAGATTTCAGAAACAAAAATTTCGTTTCAAAACAAATTTATATAATATCATATGTTTTAGCAAATTCCAGTCATAATATGATAATATTTTTTTTCATTAATTTTACAAAATTCTTAACATGTACATTTTGCAAATTCATTCATATCATAAATTATATCAGAAATATTATCTTAATATCAGAAATATGTATATAATCTCACTTCTACCTCGTGAGATGATGTTGTGGACTATAGTGCCTATAAGTTTTACTTTCTAATTTAGTGAGCAGCTTTTAAAAAAACTTAAAAACTATATTTTTCTAATATTTAAAAAATATTTAAAAGTGATTTAGATGGAACAATGATTCTATAGACTATGCAGTCTTTATTTTGCCATTTCAATAGAAATTTAGTGAACTGTATAGAACAAGGAAATGACGAGGCAGTTCAACATTGTCCATGGGATCACACTGGTATGTATTTTATAATGTAAATCCCTAATTATAGCTCCTTTACCATTAGATTTATCTCTCTTTCACTAGTATAAAAGTGCTTTCTAACACTAGTATTTTTTCTTTCTGAAACTAGGGACTTTTTTGTTTCTTTTACTGACAGGACAGTAGGACGCAAAGGGTAGAGAGACAGGAATGTAGAGGGTAAACAGAGAGGAAGACCATAGACAGAGGCTCAATCCTACTGTAGTTCGCCAGGAAACATGTGTGCTCCAGAGTTGGGAGCGTAGACCTAGGTTAAATATATTTGATTTTAGTTTCTCCAAAGATAATAAAATTAGCAGATTACAGCCTCTTTCACCAGTATAAAAGTGGTTGACTTAAGCAAGAGTAAATGCAGGTCTTCTATTGTTGAGCAGTCATGTTCTGCCTCCAGCTTAGTAGACGGATGAGTTTGAGAGGACGAAGACAGGGATGACATGGAGGGAGAGGGGGAGGAAGGAGGCAGGTAGATGACTTGGAAAGGGCGGAGGTCTTTGAAGGTGTGATTAATGATGACACAGGAGTAGGCCCCAGATCGGCTGTTTGTTTTGATTGCATTTTCATCGGTGGATGTGGCCAACCTGGCGAGAGACAATGTCCCAGCCCTGTTTAGGGTGACCTCTGGCCCAGTCTCCAGTCTGGGTCACTGTGAGGGGCCATCAGGGCCCAGGGGGGGCTGGGTCTCTTGTCTGTTAAGATGCTGAACAGCCTTCCCCTTGGGGCAGAAACACTGACTGACTTAATAACCCCCAGTAACCAGACACCAGCCACAGGAATACACCACTCTCTAAACACCACAACCCACTGGCTAACCGCAGACTCAACCTGGCTGCGCTTCAGACAAATGTTATTAGTAAAATGTCAAAGGCCTTTTGAGAGGATACCTGCTAGTCTAAACAGGGCACAACATTTTTTATACTTTATTTTATTGTTATCTTTACCAAAACTCTTCACATGGTTTCATGCATCATTGCGGAAAATCAAAACAATGCCATTACTGTAAGACGAATGTAACTACTTTTTACATTTGAGTCCGTTAGCAGACACCCTAATCCAGAATGACCTACAGTTGGTACATTCATCTTGAGACAGCTAGGTGGGACAACAAAACTACTCATTAATGGAAAGTGCATTTTACTCAATGAGATGTAAGTCAGTGAAAATAAATAAAATAATAAATAATAATTATAGTGAGTGAAAGGAACATAATGGCAACCAAATCGCTCCTAACAAAACATACCTTTCAACTTTGCCACTGAGTCATTCACTGGTAATCCAGACCAGGCCACACCTCAACTCCCATCGTGAAGATATTTCTGTGTGGTGGTGGAAACTCTACCAGGGATATAAGGCATTTCCTTCTGTCCTGTTTTACTGGAATGGAAATTACTTCTGCCTCTCCTCCTCAGGATGGAGGTATGTGCCCTGGAATGACACCCCATTTGGGATGACGCAAATTCATAGAAGTATAAACCACCAGCCTGGCATGTCTGGTTGACAAACACACAACCCATCTTTATCTGGAGCAGATGGCATGTTCCCCCAGTAAAGGTGCCACCTACCCATGTCCAATGGCATCCCGAGACGTTCTAAATAGGAGCCACGTCAATGCTTGATTTACTGCTACACAAAGACAGTACTGGAGGCTGATGAATAGAACTGCATCGCAAAACTCACTTTTTGTAGTGCAATTGTTTGAACAGACTTGTTTGACTAATGAAAAGTAAAAAGTAGTGAAAAGTATTGTACTATGTAGAAAATAAGGAATATGCTGCGATTTGGGGTTTCTCTACATCCTTAGTTTTTCAGGTTCTTGTCTCCTTGACTCCACTCCTCCCCACCGCTCCGCCTGCTATCTCTGGCCCAAATGGTGCTACATTCCCTACT
The DNA here is from genome assembly GCA_016801145.1 of Umbra pygmaea. Taxonomy (NCBI): domain Eukaryota; kingdom Metazoa; phylum Chordata; class Actinopteri; order Esociformes; family Umbridae; genus Umbra; species Umbra pygmaea. The sequence continues at coordinate 8,349 of JACXGM010031569.1, forward strand.
GATTCTGGTCAGAGCTAGTGATATATGTGGGGAACAGTGTCCCATTTAGAAAGGACCTGAGCTCAGTGTCTGCTAATTGGGACCGGTATTATATGTACAATATAACCTGTAGTACTACATTACTAAGCAGGAATCAGATCACATGTCTTCAGACCTCATGTTAGGATAATACTGTCCACATCAACAAGGCTAATCAATGTTAGGAATACCGTCATAGTAAAACATGATGTCAAATTAAAAGCATACTTTGATTTACCAACCTAATGTAGTTAACTTAACTAGCTTATCTAGCTAACCTAGCTAACTGGCAGTCTCTGATTTTATTTAGCATATATAATACAGCATATTCCATACCTAATGAAGTGTGATTATTTAATTTAATTTAACCTTTATTTAACCAGGTAAGTTGACTAAGAACAATTTCTTATTTACAGCAACGACCTGGGAGCAATTAGGGTAAAGTGTCTTGCCCAAGGACACAACGACATTTGGCTCAGTCGGGAATCAAACTGGCAACCTTCTGACTACAAGTCTGACTCCCTACACACTGAGCCATCTGCGCCCCTATTACTTTATACTTTTATTTGCATTACTAATTTCAATTATAGATGTTCATTATATAACATGTGATTCAATTTGCTGTAGGCTTGCATCAATGCTGTTACCTTATATCTGGCAGTAGCTGATCTGATTTTACCCATATTTGTTGAACTCCTGTTTGGTTCCGTTCCCCACACCTGGTCGGTACGAGGGGCAGCAAACGCAACCCTGATGTCGGCAGTTATCTCAGCACACATTATGAAGCATGTACATCTATTTGTTCAACATCACAAAAGATTGTGAACTATGCGTGTCCTCTGTACAATACAACAGGGTTTAGTTCCCCTGTACACAATGGGTAAGTGGAAAAGTGAGGGGGATTGGATGTGTCTGCTGAATGACAAGAGAACTCACTTCTCCGAAGTCTGTCCCAAATGCCACTCTATTCCCTTATCCCTATGTAGTGCATTAGGGCCTGTAGGACTCAGGGTTTAAGGTAATGCACTACATAGGGAATAGATTACAATTTAAGACACAGCCCTCCCAGTTTACCTCTGCTAAATCACTATATCTATAGAGCATAGAGCACACATTGACTTGAATGAGTCTTTTCTACCTTATGACAGGCTTGGCAGAACTGTGTTGTTCTAGTAATGCAACTCAGGCGTGTTCTCCCCTCCGTCTCCTTGCACCACGCCTCACGAGAAGGGCGGGGGGGACTAGCCGAGCCCAGGATGTTGGGAAAGGGAGAGGTTGGTTGTACCTTGGAAGACAGCGAGAGAAACCTTTGTGTGTGGATTTATTTAGCCTTGAGAGAAGGACAATATTATAGGTATTTCGTGTTGATACCCCAAACACACATACATTCTTGCCATGCACAGCACAAAAACAGGCATCATATGAGGTTCATTCAATAATTGCTGGCAAATGGAGGAAAAAACTGATGAAATGTCTTTTGATAATGAAACCAGGACAGGCCTATTTGCTAAAAGTTCAGACGGATCAGAAACAGTTTAATTGTTACGTGCCAGTTACAGTTAAACGTGTTCCTATTATAGTGACATGCTTAGTTACCATTCTTTCCCTGGTCAAAGTAAAATAACAAAATAAGAGTAATAATAATTGGTTGCCATGCTTGTGATCAATAATCTACTGCAGTGTTATTCAACTGTTACCCTACGAGGGTTGGATCCTGCTTGTTTTCATTTCATTTCCTCATCATTTATTGCACCCACTTGGTGTCCCATGTTTAATACAGTAGATACCAGATTAGATGAGTTGTAATGTAAAAAGGAGTGGAACTGGCTTCGAGGGCTAGAGTTTAATAGCGCTGATGTCACGGTTGTCCTTCCCTTGAATATGGTCACTAATCAGGCCCTAAAAAACTGCACTGAAAGTATACAACTTAGTAAACATGTCAATTTTAAAATGTCAGCCTCTGCTGGGAAATGCCAAGGAAAAAAGGTGGGTTTTAAGAAGAGATTTAAAATTGGACAGTGAAGAAGCCTGTCTAATAGGCAGAGGTAACTCATTCCATATTTTTGGAGCTGCCACAGCAAAAGCACAATCCCCTTTAAGTTTCCGCTTTGTTTTAGGGATACTCAGGCGCAGTTGTTCAGCTGACCTAAGTGAGCGGGTTGGTGTGTAGGGGTGAAGCAGATCAGACAGGTATGATGGGGCATGACCATTTAAGGATTTAACCAGAAGTAGATTGATTTTAAAATGGATCCTAAAAGCTGCCCGTATCAGCTAGTGGAGTGAAGCTAAAATGGGGGCAATGTGCTCATATTTCCGTGTTCCCGTTAAGAGACGAGATCTGAAGACGAGCAACAGAAGCGGCATTGATGAAGTGAGTTACAGTAATCCAACCGGGTGGTCACAAAGGCGTGTATTACTGTCTCAAAGTGCTGCCTAGTAAGAATTGGCTATATTTTGGCTAGCTGCCGTAATTGGAAAAAGCCTGCTTTAACCACTGCCCCAATCTGTTTGTCAAGTTTAATTTCAGAGTCAACTTTAACCCCTAAATTAGTAACGGTTGGCTTGACATATTGAGCCCAGGGACCCAGATCGACAAAAAGGGCCCCGTGTGGACTCAACTTTTTCTGAATCCATTCTGCTCAACAACCAGAAGATCTACCGTTTCCAAATATTTGGTTAGCCTGCAATTCGAAATACTGGATATAAATTGGTCATAACATTTGATCTGATCTTCATCTAAGCCACAAAAATAGACAAACTAATTACATCTCTTGTCAACATTGCATACATCATTAGAACATTCACAGGGCAGGGTCTTGTAGAAGATGGGTATTGTGCAATAAGTATGTAAACTCCTAGGATAATAATTTCCACAAATGATAATGGGAATCAGGAGTCAGCTAACCTGAAGCCCAATCAATAAGATGGGATTGGTGCCCTATAAAAAATACTCACACATTTTGCTATTCACAACACTGTGTGCAAAGAAAAAAAGGCAAAGCACACCATCAAAACTTAATCTCCTCATCCCATGTAAAATATGCTGGATGGGGTATCATGGTTTGGGGGTGCTTTAAACAGCTTGCTATCATTGATGGAAAAATGAATTCCCAATACATCAAGACATTGTGCAGGAGAATTTAAGCCATCTGTTTACCAATTAGAGTTCAACAGAAGTTAGGTTATGCAACAGGACATCAACCCAAAGAAAATAAATAAATATCAACAAAAGAATGGCTTAGGCATAAGCAAATACACCTCCTGGAGTGGCCCAGTCTGAGTTTTGACATCTGTACAATTGAGATGCTGTAGACAAATAGTAAAAAATTCCGATAGGTCTGATCCTCACCTACAATAGGCATTGGGTCAAGGTTATTGCTCCCAAAGATCGGTCAGCAAGTTATTAAATCCAACTGTTAACATACTTTTACCATCCTGACCTGCAGAAGTGGAATTTGCATGGGGAGGATGTAGGAACTAGGGCCAACTACACCTATGGGCCCAGCTAGTGAACCAAGTTACACAACATAAAAATAACAAGTATTGTTACTAACAAGTACTGTTACTTTTGTTGTTATTGCTGTTAATGTTGGCTCATTTTTAAAGTATTTTCTAAGTAATGTACAAATGGTGTTGCTAATTCTGTGCCTCCTTGAGGGGCCCCTTGCCCTGGTGATTTGAGCTGCAATGCTGATTGACTGCTGGTGTTGGAGGCAGGAACGAGGTCTAAATATACAGTAATTATAAATGTATTTAGTAGTGTTAGTTTAAAACTTTTTTTCTATCTTACATCATACTGTACCAGGCATAACATTATTCTAAAATTGAATGAAAACTAATTGTTTAGCCAAAATGTAAATCTTCATCATTATTTATTTTCAATAAAAATTTTGATTGACATGAAGCCTATCCTGCTAGATGGCAAGCTCTGTCTTTAGCTAGCTACCTATCAATAAGAGACATGTTTAAACGCAAAGTCAAGAGTCAAGACAATATAAATCAAATGCTCTTTAACGCAAGGAATGAGGGAACAAGAGCAACAAATCTGTGCTGAGACCCAGGTTTTGCACCTGCTGCACTGTGAATGTTTACTCTCTGTGTTGAAGAGACATGAAAACATATAATTGTGTGTGTTATTAGTTTAAGCAGACTGTGTTCGTCTATTGTTGTGACTTAGATGAAGATCAGATTAAATTGTATGACCAATATATGTAGAAATCCACGTGATTCCAAAGCGTTCACATACTTTTTCTTGCCACTGCCCAATGTTTCTACAAATAATTTATTTACTTAAACTAGCTGCTGTAACTAAGCAACATGAGACCTAAATCTTTACAACCAGTATCTCACAATTACACACATCTTCAAATCAAGAATTACACACATCTTCAAATCAAGAATTACACACATCTTCAAATCAAGAATTACACACATCTTCAAATCAAGAATTACACACATCTTCAAATCAAGAATTACACACATCTTCAAATCAAGAATTACACACATCTTCAAATCAAGAATTACACACATCTTCAAATCAAGAAATACACACAT
>JACXGM010031570.1:0-12920 GCA_016801145.1 Umbra pygmaea
ACACACACACACACACACACACACACTCATACAGACACACACTCAAAGACAGAAACAGTGCGACTGACCCGTGTGTTGTTTCTTTCTGCCTTGAGTTCTGCTATCTCCTCCTCCCTCTCCAGCAGCTGTTCTCTGCACACATTCAGCTCTTTGGTCAGCACTGCAAATTCCTACAGACACAAGGGGGCGCTGTTACTTACACTACATTGCCTGCAGCCAGAATTACATACTGTACATTAGACATGATTAAGAACAAAAACACTTTGACAAACACGTAAATAGAAAACAAATAGCAAACAAGGACATTATTACACATCTGTTACCCCCCCAACCTTTTCCACGTTAAACACACCATTAGTAATGCCAACTTAAATAAGAACATGAAGCTGACACCAACATCACTGAGACAAAGCAAGTTAGAAAATAAGTCAATCTGATGCCCATAGATGTGGGAAACAGAAGGAAACTGCCATTGGCACACAGTCAAAAACTCTGATATAACAAAGTGAATGTCTGTCAAATATTTAGAGCTTCTTTCTTAAAACGGATCCACAATGGAATTACATAAATCTGTTCTGGATATATTTGATAGTTTATTATATAGAAATTGTCCTTTTAAGCATTAGAAAAGTGACTGCTAACAGCTAATGCCCATTCAAATATGCTGGTAGCAGAGTTAGCATATGGAATTTGGTGGGTGTTGAAACAAATAGTTTTTTTCTATAATGCAGTCGCTTGTTGATGTTGACGTGAACATATATTCAGGTTGACATCCATACAAGCATCAAACGCATATTCTTATCCAAGCAAAGAGATAAATACACACAAAAGTAATAGCCTCAACATAGGCTTCTTTAGTTGGGAGTCAATGGGGAGATTCAAAAGTTTCCTAGAATGCACCTTTTCCCTACACGTTGGGGTGACATTTAAATTTCTTGGGTGGAGTTCTATTAAACTCTACCACACCTATGTTCATGTCATAGCCTGGGTTCTAGAACAATCTAATTAACACCTCATGGTCATTTATTTGTGGCCAGCAGTAATGTGTGGTCTATGAAGAAAAAGTCTTGGCATCCACAGACCAACTGTCAAACTTGCTCAGAAGGTCTCTGGACTGTAAGCCTCCATATGTACCTCTCTCATCCAGTCTTTCTGCCATCTCCGCTGTCATCCTTTTCTGTTCACTCGCTCTACCTTTTCCACTGTCATCCTCTCTCATCCTCTGTCATCCTGCCGCACAGTCTACACCGACGTCGTCCACTCTCATCCAGGCGCTCTGCCTACCCCGTTGTCATCCTCTCGCTGCCTTCTCCACTGTCATCCCCTCTCATCCTGCCACTGCCTCCTGAACTGTCATCCTCACAATGCTTTATTCTATCCATGTCTCTCCATGTGACAGTCTACAACACCTAAGAAAAGACGCCAGAATCTCGCTCATTAGTATGCGGCAGTATGCAAATTGGTATAATTTGTTAGTATGTGTTTCATTCCACCAGTTCTCTCTGTACCGTCGCTCTCTCTGTCAATCTGTCTCTATCTCTCTCTCCATGGCTCCCTCATAGAGCAGACGCCCTCACTGAACCCTGCTGGAGCTGCTATTGCTGAACGTCTCACAGCACTCAGGGCTGCCCACACCACATCACGGGTGTCCCCTTAGAAGTAGGCAGCATATTTATCCCTCTCTCCTTAATGTCCAGTCACTGTGCGTGACAATACGCTGCGCTATCACATCTCCTATTCCATCCAATCACTCTGGCTCAACGACCGAGAAAATACGGGTCCTAACAAAACAAAGCCCATCATTTCTCCTAGGCACCCTGGACGACTGCCCGTTTGAAATCAAAGATGGACACCTCATTGCATCTTCACTGGAGTCAGACACTACCATGGTTAATCTGTGGCATACGGATGTGGGCTAAAATTGGCCTGGCTATCGTAGACTCTTGAGAAGTCCAACTCGATAGAACTGCCAATATGTAACAGTCTGTGATCATGCTACGTTATGATTCAGTCGCACACTGCTCTGCACAACCACACACTACCCAGAAACCCAAGAGACAATTGAAACAATGAAGTATATCATCGAAAAGCTAATTGTCTCATTGAACAGCTAATTGTCACAAACAGTAGGTGTCCAGATAGCTCATAGGCGATAGCCAGAGCCAAATAAACCAGAATACTCTGATTGAAACACTAGTACACAGTCCCACAGCCACCCTGCTACTGGAACATATGAAGTTGACCTAGAGATAAACTTCAGCTTTCACCCACTTTCCTACAGAAGTGGCTCTCAAACCTCTCCAGGACCCCAAGTTTTTTAACATTTTTTAGATCCCTAGACTAAATGAACGGGATAGTAATTATTTGACACCTTAATTGAGGTGTGGTAGCGTTGGAACACATGGAATTACTGGGGGTCCCCAGAAGAGGAGTAGAAAAACATTGTCATACAATATAAATAAAGCAACTACAGAGAGGCAGCCTAAGTGGCAGACACACACCCACTCCCCCTGTGTGTACCTGTGGTAGGGCAATGGAAAGCTGTCTGGAGAGGGAGTCCTTCTCGTGGCTGAGGTCCCGGAGTCTGAGCTGGGCCGCCCCCAGACTGTCCTGGGTCTCCCTCAGACTGTCCAGCAGCCGCTCCCTCTCCGTCAGCATGTTGACCATCAGGGACTCCAGGTTGCCCGTGCTGCCCCCCTCATCCCCTCCGCCCCGGGGCTCTCCTCTGCCACCGTAGCCGCCCCCCATGCCGCCCCCCATTCCCCCGCCGCCCCCGGCCGGTGACGAAGGCCCGCCGCCGCTACCCCCACGGCCGTCCTCGGAGATGGTAGGCATCACCTCGCACATCATCTTGGGAGTGTGTGTGTGGGCGTGTGAGAGAGGAGCGGAGTGTGTGGGGTGTGAGCTGTGTGTCCCGGTGTCCGGAGAGAGAGAGTGTGTGAGTCTTCTGGGATAATTTGCCTCAAGGGCTCACAGAATGTTTGGAAGTGTGTATGCTTCTATGAGGTGAGTGTGTGAGCAACCAACAGCCTCTGGTCTCTGAGGCTCTCCGAGTTTTTTTGTCTCCCAGCTTTGGCCCTTGGTTTCTGAATTCTGGTCCCTGAATATCTGGGTCAGGATGTTGGTCTCTGGATGTTGAAATTTGGTGGTATCCTAATCAGTATCTCTTGTGGCTGCGTCGGACTGGTTTGAGGACAGGCAGGCAGAATAATGGCCTTTCTCTCTTCCTCTCTATAAAGAACAAGTCAAAGCCATTACTATCAAGCCTGCAATACCATATTTAAAGCCATGTCAATCTGTACCTTGTTACCACATATTATTTACTTCCTGGCTTTCCCTGATTGGTTGGATTTTGGATGTATTGCTCTCACAGGAAAACGATCTGTCTGGCAAACAGCAGATCAACATGTGCGGATAAACACGACTGTGTTATGTCAGTGGGTCTGGCTGGGCAGCAGGCTGCGGGAGGCAGGCCAAGGTAACTGAGGCATGGGGAGTCTACGTGTAGGTGATGAGGTAGAACCAGTTGGGAGGAGTCTGTGGGGGTGACTATGGTTCAGGGGAGGGGCAGAAGGAAGGGCAGTTGTGGCAGACAGCCTCAGATACCCCAGGGTGGTCTTCAGATCAGATAGATATGAGAAGTATCTGGAAAACAGAAGAAAATAAACATGATTGAAATACAGAAGAGGAAAAGAGAATTAGAGTTTTTTTGTCTCAATCCTATCACATATTAGATTCAGTCCCCTGGAGCTCCAAATGTCCTTGACCAGATGAAAAATCACCATCCTTGAATCGAATAATTTAAAACTAGTAGGTTGTAAGAACACAATATCTTAAAGATAACACATATCCAAAGAGTGGCAAGCACCACTTCTGATATGAGGTTGGACCAGGTGAGGTAATAGGGTTGGCATGATAATTATGACAAAATAAAATCATAGCATAAAATAAAAAAGTCGCATAAGAGGACTTCTGTAGCGTTTGTATTGCACTGTAGCATGTGTCTAATCAGCGTCCAATCATTTACAAAATACACACAACCAATATGCATGCCCACACACACTCAGAATTGTTTCTCATCTCTTTCCCACAAACACTGAAACATTTCACACATTCTTTGGACGGCGCACATACACACGCACACCTATTAGTACAGCAAATCATAAAAAGGGTACCGTTGGAGACTATTGAAATCATTCTGTCCAAGAGCATCCACGGCCTTCTGTCCTACCGCACAGGTCTAAAGCTATTTATCCATCGGTCTCAGCTCTTATCTAGGCACAGTGCTAATAATGGATGCGCATGATACACGGAAATGAGAGTCATAGAGGGTTACGCTGTAGGCTGGCCGTCTCGTTCAATAGCCGGATCATGTGTAGACCTAAGCGAGACATATGTAGCCTACAGAGGATAGACATATTTATGTTAGCCAGTCTCACAATGTAGCCTATATGAATAGTCATCATGTAATTATGGGCTATGTAGCCCGTAGAAAGGAATATATCAACCTGTCTTAAACTGTCACGTTGTCTGCATTTAAAAAATACATTCAGCGACAAACGGTCCATATGTTAACAGGTTAGGCCTAATAAATTAAAACCACTGTCACAACGAACGACGGATATGTAATAAAATATAATATTTGATACATTCAAGCTGTGCCCATAGCCTCCTCCCATTCGCTTTTGCTTATAGACGTGCAAAAAAAATCTGCAATCAAAAGGATGGTTTCATTGACTATTTAAATATTATACATGATTATATTTGTAAATGTCCTAATATAGCGGAGGGGGGGGCGTTTATAGCAAATGTTAGGCGTTTATTCCCTATCAACACCAGACCACCTCGCCCCCAATCTCCATCCCCCTCCTCATAAACAGCTGGCAGATCATATGCACAGTTCCATCTCAAAATTATTAAATGTCAGATATCATTGTTGCAATTATTATCTTGTCTCACCCTTGTCATCATCGAAATAAGACATCATTCCTATTTACTCCATCGCAGCATCTCGCCGATAGAAGCTGTATCACCGTGAAAACCCGCTTGCCTGCCAGTATCCCCTTTCCCTCCCATGTAAGCGACGGCACTGGGCGCGAGCGACGTGCACCTAACCACAACCCCCGTCTTTCTCCTTTTCCTGCTTCTCGGTACCCATCCCTCCCTCACTCGGATGAAAAGGTGCTGGTCTTAAAGAAACAATCTCACAGCTCTCACGCAAGCAGGGGCTAAATTTAAAAAGATAATTCACTGAAGCGAGTGCACACACTTGAGGGCAGAGCCTTGATTTCACATTAGATTGACACGCATTATATCGACACACATTCAGTGTAAGACCCGAGATATAGCATGGAACCAACTGGTGTAATAACTTCGATTGTCTTATTGTATGTGAAACATTCGCTCCCTCTGGTGTCTACTAAAGAGAACTGCGTCCTTCACTGCTCAAAACTCAGGTAGCCTATTCACACATTGGCTTTTAGACTATACGGTCCTATAATTATATTTAAGCTTAACTTTGATAAGGATGAATGTCTGGGTAATTCTAGCTTCAAAAATTCAACCGTGCCAATTGAACGTATTTATGCAGAAGTGTGAGCCGTCTACAAATGTCAAAACTAAATTCCCCGCTAGTCATCACTACTAGCTCTGTTTTGTCTCTTCATGGTCGGACGCACAGACGAGCGGTTTGACACCAATCACCGCAAGACACCGGCTGCACCTCAACCAACCGATGGCAGGGGAAGGCAGTCTCTGGAACTGGCTTAGCCAATAGAAATTGGATTCAGCTCAATTGGTTTTGGTGGTAAGCAGGGTCCCTAAAGGGATGACGTAATTTTCTCTTAGAGGGTGATGTCACTACAGGCTAATTTACAGCCAGCGCATGCAAATAGTCAATGATCTTTCCTTTAGAGTAGATACAGAACATGCACCACAGAACCCGATGTGATGTGAAACCCAGTTATTGTTGCAGAGAAGATAGTCCTCTTGTCTTCCTCCCTCCTATTCAGAACCAAGGACAGGGTCAGCCCAGGTGGCTGCAGCAGCAGCCTGGCACCCTCAGTCCCTTGCTCTTGTAATGCCTGGTCTCCTTCCTTTGGGTACCTCTATACTACCCCATTCTTAGAACGCATTGAGAAGACTTAACCAAAATTTTAATCACTCTTCACTCTCACGCAAAATCAAGAATGATGATATTGTTCTAAAGACTGCTCTTACATGGAACATAAGTGGACACATACCACCAACTGATATTTTCTCTGTCTGGAATGCCCCTAAAATAAGCAACTCATGTTACTTTATGCTAATTTAAGTCTCCTCAAGTACCTCCTGTTGATTGGCCAAATACCACCAGGGGTCCTAGTACCCATGGTTGGTAACCACTGATCATAGAATGTTACATGTTTGTTGTATCGAGCAAACTGACACTGACAGCTTCAAACTGACACTCACGCACCATTGCACTTTATATTCTGGGGTTGGATGGCCTTTGCATTCCGTATACTTAGTCATTGTTTACAAAGCATATACTGAGTTTGCTGCCTTCATACTTATGCTCTTTAATACAGACGAAATGTGTACTTTCTTCGCTCACAGGACGTTATTTTGCTTGCTGTACCAAATGTCAGAACAAATTTAGAAAAAAAGGCGTTCATGTTCTCTGCCCCATCAACTCAGAACACCCTTCAAAATCGTTTTAGATTGAACAAACTTGTCTCTCTTGGCATTTTTAAATAATTGATTAAGGAACTTGAGGCAAATTCCTTACTTGTCATGTTTTTAATTTTACTATATAAACATCTGTGAATTATATATTTTTTGTTTTATGTATTCACTGATGATGCCTGTATTTCTTGTATTGTAATTGTAACGTTTGTGTAATTACTTACTGCTGCCTATCTTCGCCAGGACGCTCTTCGAAAATAGATTTTTAAGCTCAATGTGCCCTTCCTGGTTTAATAAAAAATAAAAAATAAACTGAAGGCTCCAAACTGACACTAAAAGCTCCAAACTGACACTGATGGCTCATAACCAGAGTATGTGAGCGGAGTTGAGCATTTGGAAATCCAGCTCCTCACTCACTGAGCGGTCGTTGCGCTCCGCTAGTCCACCACTCCACACCTTTTTCAAACGCTCCGCTCATACTAGCACATCGTTCACATGAAAATACTGACACTCCAAATTCACTCCAAGAATTTTTTAAGTCATATTACAATATTAACAAAACCCATCCATTGTGTGACCAATGTATGTTGATCACTGAAATATTGAAACTAAATCAACTTGAATTGTTATAATTTTGCTTAATTAAATATGACCATGTTCACGAAAAAACAAATTGTTTTTAAAGTGCAATATACAAATGTTAAAAAAAACAGTGCAATCTCATTTTACAAATATACTGTATGTATTTTCTATATATATTGTGAAGATAAATTAAAATGTTAACAAACTTAAAAAAGATTCCATGTGGGCATAAAACGAAAATAAGCTATAATGTAATACAAAGAGAATGTTTTAAATGTTTTAATTGCTTGTTTTATAACTACCCAGTAGATACGCACCTCATTCCTTTCTGTTCGCATGTGCACGCAGTACACTATTGTGCTTGCGAGAGATAGGCCTATGTCTTTTCATATTCCGTGAAGACTCTTTAGTCATGGCCACTCTATAACCTCAGTCCCTCTCCTGCACTTGGTCACTTTCATTTTTGTAGGTAATCTTGATTTTGCACCTGTATGTTTTGTTAGTTTATAAAGTATTTAGCGAACTCCATGATGACAGATTAACAATGTGCACTAGCTAGGCAAGTAACCTACACACGAAGAGGCTCATTAGGCTGGGCATGTCCTGAGCATTTGAAGTGAGCACTACTGTATTGGAACTGGAGCGTGAGCCTTCTGGGCAGCTCAAACATCGATCCGCGCTCAGGTATAACTGGGTCTGCTCTGCTCCTCCCTTCGCTCCCACTCCGCTCCGCTCTGCGCTCCACTCCTCGCTTCGCTCCCACTCCGCTCCGCTCTGCTCACATACTCTGCTCCTAACTGACACTGATGGCTCCTAACTGACAATGATGGCTCCAAACAACTGACAATGATTACTCCAAACTGACAATGATGGCTCCAATTTGACAATGATGGCTCCAAACTGACAATGATGGCTCCAAACTGAAATTGACACTGAAGGCTCCAAACTGACATGGAAGGCTCCAAATTTACACTGATGGCTGCAAACTGACACTGCAGGCTCCAAACTGACACTGCAGGCTCCAAACGGACACTGAATGCTCATACACACTTCATAGCAAGGCCACAAAGGGCCAGATAGTGATATAGTGGTGCTGCCACCATGTGGCGATAGGAGAAATAGCATTTTGAACCTTTATGCCATGGTTTACATTCTGTTTGACAGTGCTTGTGGGCCATACAGAATACATTATAAAACCATTATAAAACCGAAGTTGTGGGCCGTATGAAATCTGACCGCGGGCCGTGATTGGCTCCCGGGCCGGACTTTAGACATGCCTGCTCCAAACTGACACTGAAGACTCCAAATTGACACTGAAGGCTCCAAACTGACACTGAAGGCTCCAAACTGACACTGAAGGCTCCAAACTGACAACAATGGCTCAGTTAAGTCAGCTGCACAATGTTTTCCCATATGGCAATAAGGTCCTTCAGAATAGCAATATGTCCTTGATATGCATTATAAATCTGACTTAAACTGACTTAAAGATGCCTTCCGCGATTTTTGCCGATATTTATGCCTCTAGGTTCTAAAAAATGTGAATTTAGGCGGCCTAGAGCTAAAACGGTTCCCTGCTCGGGACTTAGACCCTGAAGTGTCTAGGATCTGCTAGACACTCTCTCTTGTTCTGCTGGTTCTAGAGGTTGTGCCCGCCCTGCAAACTCATTAGATGTCACCATATAACTCTGGTTTGATTGACAGGTCTGTCAACAGGACTTCTTCTACTTTAGCAAAACATACGTCACACATTTGTTGGGAATTCCCTGCCTGATGCTTGGTAAGGGAATGCCTGGCAATAGCAATGAGAACACGTCTGGTATCAAGCTACAGTAAACAATAAACAATATACTACACATCCGGAATAAAAAGGGGGCTGCTAAAACTATTTTTGCAATTTATGAAAATCGCAGACTGTATCTTTAACAATTTTATTCAATTGTGAAAATGTGTTAAACAAATTGGAGTCTTCTGGCCTCTTGCACAAAACTGTAAGACTGTATCCATCTAGATTACCTCCTGTCAGTGATGTTGGGTCAATGTCTCCCTCTTGAGGTTAACATTGGTATAGCAACATGCTTCTCTAATCTGGATTTTAAAATTGTAGTCATTTAGCTGATGGTCTTATACAGAATGACTTGTAGTAAGTATAAGGACATCCCCTGTAGCAACTTAGATTAAAGTGCCTTGCTCAAGGGCACAACTACACATGGCCCTCTTGGGAATCAAACCAACATTCTTCAGATTACACATCTTACTCCCTAACCACTGAGCCTGATGTCAGTGGTCTGATGGATGTTGTCTTTACTTGACTTGGGCCCAAGCTGTCAAGAGCACTGTATTAACACTTTTCTTTGAGGGAATGCATAGGCTAATTGCTTCTCTATAAACCTCGGACCTATCATTGGCCAACATTTGCACACAGCATCAGAAATGGTTATCAGAGGATGGAAGATGTGACCTGAAATGAATATCAAGAGTGGACGTTCATTTTATGAATCCACTTTATTATTAACCTAATGATCTTCTGAGAATCATACCTACACACACCAGAGGCCTACACTCTTGAGGTCTGGATGACTTCTGAATGGTGGAAAACTGGGGACATCTTCCTTAGGTCCCCCTACAGCGACAGCTAGAGGCCCATCATGTCATTCCCAGATACTTACATCCAATTTGCTTCAAACGTGGCCTTCCATAGCCTGAATGAATACTGCCAGGAATCTGTTGTGATAGCCAGTGGCTCAATCTGCAAATTTGAACATTACTGTAATTCCTATGTTAGGGTTATGGTTTAAAGTTAATACTTTAACGTTAATTTTAGACATTGCTAAACAAAAAGACAATTCTATCACCAAATAGTGATGTAACCCACAGTGGAGTGATTGACAGCTGACAGCTGACTGGTCACCCGGAGAGGAGGAACAGTGAGGTCATCGTTGAGGTCACCAGGGTCAGGGGGTGACTGGAATGCAGGGTAGGAATGTGGTGTGTGCCAGGGGACTTATTCCATGGGGCCGCAACAAGAATGAGCAGATAGTCCCCAAAGAACCACACTGTCCAGAGACAACCAGAGCTCAACAGAACACTCCAAACACATGACAACAAAGCAGAAGACTGAAAAAGAAAAAACAATGCCCAGAGAGAGCAAAGATCCCCGAGATTGAGAAAGAAGTGAGTCACTGGCAGGAGAGGTCAAAGGTATACTACCGGACTGTTAGAGTGCAGAAGGGGCTCAGTGAACATAAGGGCAGGGGGACTAAATAACAAGTCAGAGAGACAATAAGGGTCAGAGGTTACATATTTCAAAGGTGACATGTGGAATCAGTGAAAGTCTGTCCTAATATTTACAAACACACATATAAGACAAAGACTGACAGACCAAAAAACAGACAGCACGAGGACAGCATAGTGAGGACATCTGTAGAGTCCACAGAGCATTTCACGATGAACAACCAGTAAGTCTAGTTATTTATTGAGATAAAATGTAAACCACAGAGATACATAAACACTGGGACAGTACAATGTGCCTGATGACTGAGAGGAACTGTGCGTTTGTTCTGCATGATGTCATCTGCTGTACCCATCTGGATAAGTGTGTCAGTGAAAGAGCTGTATTCCCGAGAGATAGAGAGGGTTTGTGTGTATGTGTGTGTATGTGTGTGTGTGCGTGCGTTGAGGAGTGCAGTGTTAGGTGTGTATGGGCAGGTTCTGTGGGGGTTCTGCAGGCAGGTTATTGTGGGCTTCTTGGACGTGTTGTTCAACAGGAGCTTTAGCACCTGAAGGAGAAACAGAACATTTCATTACTGAAAGAACCCATCCGTCGGGACGAAAACAACTCATGGCATCCCACAACTTGTTTACCTTGATCTTCCAGTTTCTGAACATCTTGGTGGAACTGTAGTTCTCCGTTAGGACCCGTAGGAGGCTGTCCCTGCAATGCCTGTTTCTCCTTCCTCTGAGACATCTCTAGTACGGCCTGATACGATCAGAAAACAGTAATGGTCACAAGATTGTTCATAGTTTAAAATTTTATTCAAGTTATTTTACAATGCCATAGTGAGTCTGGCTTAATGTACCATAGTCAGCAGTTATAGCATGGACACTTATAGGTACATCACCAGCCTGTACTCAAGGCTCAGCATTGTTTCACTGTTATTTTACCAGGCAAGTTGACTGAGAACACTTTCTCATTTGGAGCAATGGCCGGGGGAGAAGGGGGAGAGGGGAACGTATGAGCCAGATGAGAGATAGGGATGATAAGGTTGCCATGAAGATATGAGGGACAGACTTGAAATGTGTCCAGTACTGCGGTTTAACACCCCTGTTCTTACAATAAGTTCCATAGAATCTTTAGTGATCAGAGAGCATTAGACACCTGTTTAATCCCTCATCCGAAACACGGCACCATACACAGGGCAGATGTCCCCTTCACTGCCCTAGGCCTTGAGAATGATCTTTAGATGAGAGGGAATATTGCCCCTACTGGCCCTCCAACAGCACTTCTAGCAGCATTGGTCTCCCATCCAGGAATTTAATAGCTTTACCATGTTTAGCTTTAGAAGCAAACCAGCAGTGGGGTACAGGGCACTATGCTGCTGGTACTATGAAGAGCAGAGACTTAACACACGTGCAATGGAGAACACATCTGGGGCTAACGAGCACAGAAAGCCTGGGTCTGGCAAAAAATAAAGGGAAAGACCAAACACATAATGAACAATTAGATTTCTCTTTCCAGCTGAAAAGTCACACCTGGCAACTGAATCAGAAACAGCAGTGCCTCCCGCTCCCAAAACAACCAGCTGCACAGCCGATCCTCTTCCCCCCCACCATTTTAT
Organism: Umbra pygmaea; assembly: GCA_016801145.1. Classification (NCBI taxonomy): domain Eukaryota; kingdom Metazoa; phylum Chordata; class Actinopteri; order Esociformes; family Umbridae; genus Umbra; species Umbra pygmaea. Next base: position 12,084 of record JACXGM010031570.1, read on the forward strand.
TTCCCTTCCCAATTCCCACTTACCCTGCCTTGCCGGCAGCTCCACACCTCCTTGGTCAGGTCTGTGGGACGGTGTGAGGGGCACGCACATGAGCTGAACCTCATTTTGTTTGATCATGACATGTCTGAGACCAGGTGAGGTCACTGAGACAAGGGGACATGATCATTTTAAGCCAGTGTGTTTTATAGGACCCTGCCAACTTCAATAGGTTCACAGAATGATTGATGTCACCTTTGAAACTGACTGAAGTTTTGAAACTTCCACCGCTTTAATTTATGTTCTGGAACTTGAAATTGAAACTTTCCTAATTAAATCATTGTGATATCTGTCTACTGATTAGGCCTATGATTTTAGGCAAAAGACAATTATCTTACCAACAACAACTCAATGATATTTTCAATTTAGTGTAAATAGTCTGTATACATCATGTAACGTAAATAAGCAGAAGGAGCTTGTGTAAAATCGCTGGTGAAAAAAAAATTACAACTCATTTGGGGATAACTGCATTTTATTTCTTTCATATTTTTGACTAAATAAATTATTTGTATATAATAGATAGTTTGAAGCAAAGGGAGACATATGTAAGGTGAGACAGAGAGGAAGAGCACAGGCATTCAGCCGAAACAGGGCTCAATCACCTGTCACCAGGGGGCATGTGTGGTCTATGGTCTGGAGCGTAGATAACTACACCAAACACCAGTCACCAGGGGGCATGTGTGACCTATGGTCTGGAGCTTAGATAACTACACCAATCACCTGTCACCAGGGGGCATGTGTGACCTATGGTCTGGAGCATAGATAACTACACCAATCACCTGTCACCAGGGGGCATGTGTG
>JACXGM010031571.1:0-12945 GCA_016801145.1 Umbra pygmaea
CTTAAATACAGACTGGAGTGAGCAGGTGTACTGAATTGGGATAATTGAGTCCGGGTATGGGGAATGTAGTTCTGAGGAGGCATGACTAGGGAAGCTGTAGTCCACAGGAAGAAGAACTGGGGAATGGGAATTGTAGTTCTGAGCAATATAGACAAAGGAAGTGGCAGTTTCCAGGGAAGGGGAACTGGGAAACGTTACATCAACAGAGTCCGCAGATATGCTTAAACATGCATCCCACTCATTTCTTTTATTGAGGTGCTTTGGATTAGATTTAATAAAATATTGATGAAACATGGAACCATCATTTGAGGTTGTCTAAAACATAAAAATATAAAACCAAATCAACCCCACTTTGGGTTCAGTGACTCAATGTATTTTATATACACTTTACACTCCTATCTAGAGCAACTTACACACTGAAAAAATTGAAATGTTGGGTTGTCAGATTTACTTATTATATTGTGTCACCTGTCACTTCATTTTATTTATTTCATTCCAAGCAAATTAATATCTACTAGGTTGAATCATGTAGGTCAAGTGAGATTGAATGACATTGAAATTACAGTAATCATTCTTGTAGTTTTTTTATCACATTTTCCATGTGATATTTCCCAGCATGCTCTGATGTATATTGAAATCCTGGAATTGTTTTATTATTATAGTGTTTTGTATGGATATTGACTAATTAATTCAACCCTTACAAAACTAATATCAAATGTATACATTCTTCTAAATAATCCAATAATTTAATGAAACATGTTTTTGCACCTGCAACTGTAATGACTGTTCAGATTAAATAAGGAATAACATCTTGCTGGCCAAATTGAAACTGGATTCCAAAAGGGAATTCCCTATACCTTTGCAGGCAGGTGCCTTGCCTGTAGGGTTATTAAACCATTATGGGTTGAACCATTTTGGTAAAGTGGATACACACTTCAAAAGGCAATGTATACTGGGAAATTGTACTGGAGGTGTGGCTTGAAATAGTACTCAATAATTGTATGTTACTACAACATATTTTGGTTCAGAATCAATATTTGGAAACATGAAAAAATCACTTTGAATCTACCCAATTCATTTTTTTTTTCAACTTTATTTGATTCAATTATGTTAAATTTACCTAAACATTTTATGTTTGCTGGACATAAATAAATTGAATAAACTGAAAACAATATTATTGTGTTCATTTTACATGTTTTATTAGTGTGGGACCGATGTACTAATTTGAATCTAAAGCACACAATTTAGCTACCTGGCACACAATCAAGGTGCCCTACCAAAATACATGGGGTGGGCCGCTCAAGTGGAGTAATCCCTACGGGTGGTGTAAGCCCATGGGCATCTGGCCTGACACTCCCACGTGTTCCTCTCCCCCTCTGGGAAGACAAAAGAGAAAATTGTTATTGCTTTTTACAACCATATAATGTACACCAATATTTCTCACATTAACAATCCACTCTACCATACACAATCCACTCTCAAAATACTCCACTTGCAAGCACACACACCAACCAAACAGGTCAACGGTGAGCTATGGGGTAAGCACTGTGTAAGCTGCCAGCTAGGACAAACAACCAAACATTTATGCTAAAACAGAAGGGCATGATGGATGAAGGATATGAGCAGAAGGATATAATGATTAGATTCAGCTGCACCAGATAATGGGGGGGAGGAGCCAGTGATAAGTGATGATTGGTTGATTAACAGCTCCTGCACTGGGAAACACACACACAGAGCAGAACAAACACACAAACAGGAAAGAACACATCGCAGAGAACACGCCACAGAACTAGGGGACGTAACATCTGTGTTACTGCTGTTCTTTTTGAAAGCGCTTTACAGGCAGACATAACAACAGATAAACTACACACTTGAAATAAGAAACTTAACAAACAACCAATAATCAAGTAAAAGCAATCCTAAAATAAAATGTTTTAAGAGATTTAAAATTCACTAAAGTATTTGCTTCCCTGATATCGGCCGGGAGAGAATTCCAAAGCTTTGTAGCATAGAAAGAAAACGCTCTATCACCCCTAGAACGCAGCAGTGTTTTGGGAACAACCAGGAGACCACTCTGAGAGCAACGCATATTGCAACGTGCTATGATAGGGCATTAATAAATCGGTCAAGTAATGAGGAGCCAGATTGTGCAAAGCCTTATATGCCAACATAAGGATTTTTAAATCAATACGGTATCTGACAGGTAGCCAGTGCAAAAACTCCAAGACAGTGGTAATATGATCCCTAGCCCTGACACCAGACAAAACTCTAGCAGCCGAATTTTGTAGATATTGCAATTTGTCAATTGATGATTTAAATACCCCAGCTAGAAGACCATTACAGTATTCAACATGTGTAAAAACAAAATAGTTTATCAACCTCTCAGTAACTGAGAATTACAACATAGGACAAAATTGTGCTATATTTCTGAGGTGATGAAAGGATGTCTTGACCATATTCTGCACAAAAGGCTAAAATGACAATGTGGCATCAAATATGAAACCAAGATTTTTTTATTTGCTCTGAAAATCCAAGGCAACACTGTCAACAGACAAAGTAGGAGACCCAGTCTTTCGCAGTTGATGAGGAGATCCAAGGAGCATAACTTCTGTTTTAGAGCCATTTAAAGACAGAAAATTCTAAGCAATACATTTCGAAAGCTGCATAACATCCACTTGCTGACACAGTCTTGAAAGGATATAAATCGTCAGCATAGAATTAATTGTTAAGGTCAAGAGATTTTAATAGTTGGCCAAGTGGATGGATAAACATACTAAAGAGTAAGGGACCCAGTACTGACCCCTGTGGGACTCTGGTGAGAACAGAACCAACTTTGGACCTATAGCCACCCATAAAAACAAATTTACTGCGGTCAGTGAAATAGGATTTGAACCAGTCAAGAACAGTCTCTGTCAAACCAAATACATGTTTTGAACAATTGAGTAACAGTGCATTGTCAATAGTGTCGAAGGCTGAACTTAGATCCAAGAGAATGAGAAGGGACATGGAGCCGGAGTCTGAGGCAATTAGTAAGTCATTAGTGACCTTAATCAATGCAGTCTCAGTGCTGTGTAATTTTTCTAAACCTAGATTGATGGGGCTCAAATAATTGATTTTCAACTATAAACTACAGATTACATAATATGTTCGGTATAATGAGAAAAAATAAAAGCCTGAAGGTCAATACATATCAAAGTGTATAACACTTTAATTAGCTTAGTTAACTCTAAACACAGGCCGGTTTTATGATGTTTTAAGCATGTAGAAAGATTGAGTTATGTGGGAAAATAAAAATATAGAAAGAAAGGTTTATGCGTACATCATAAAGACCAGGCTTATAACGCCCAATTTCAAATTTACCATTTATATCTAAGATAGTGGAAAAATGTATTGCAATTTAAATTCATGAACATCTTTCCAATAATAACTTATATGAACAATTCCAATCTAATATTCTAATATTCCACTTACGTAATATTAACCGTCTCCGTCCCTTTCTCTCAAACAACAATACTACAGTACTTATCCACACACTAGTCACTTCACGTATAGACTATTGTAACGCTCTTCTCATCAGTGTTCCTTCCAAATTGTTACATAAGCTTCAGCTGGTTTGAAATTTGGCAGCTCGTGTTCTTTCAAGGACACCTTCTATTGAGCACATTACTCCAGTTCTGCAGCAATTGCACTGGCTTCCAGTGAAGTACAGAGTTGAATTCAAGATCTTGCTACTTATATAAGGCACTTCATAATATATAAGGCACTTCATAATCTTGCACCCCAATGCCTTACTCAACTTCTCCATGTTTATAGTCCGTCACGTGCTCTCAGATCTTCGTCTTAAATTTCTCTTGTGTTACCTCGAATTCGACTGACTACCATGGGTGCCAGATCTTTTAGTTATGCTGCCCCCCGCCTATGGAACTCTCTTCCCCTTGATGTTCACAATAGTGACTGCTTGTTGACATTTAAAAAGCATCTAAAGACACATGTTTTTATACAGGCTTTTTAGAATATGTTTTATTGCGTTTTAATTGCACTGTATTTGTATGTGTGGCTTGTTGTAATTTGTTTTATGCAATTGCTTGTGAGGTGACCGTGGGTGTTATGAAAGGCGCCATTAAATAAAATGCATTATTATTATTATTATTATTATTATTATTATAATATGCAGATTTTGCTCTATAACAGCAAAACTATCGCCCGTGCCGAATCATGCTATATGGATAAATGTTCACTGGGATGTATTTCATCCAAATATAGTCGTATATATATAGCGTAATACGAGCCCGTCCTCCCCAATTAAGATCCACCGACCGCGGCTGGTATGTATACAAATCACCTGTACACTACACCACTAGGAGATGTCTAGTTATGTTATGCATACAACAGGGCCATACATCCTCACCTGTACACTACTCCCCTAGGAGATGTCTAGTTATGTTATGGATACAACATTGCCATATGTCCTCCCATGTACACTACTTCACTAGATGTCTAGTTATTTTATGTATACAACAGGGCCATATGTCCTCACCTGTACACTACACCACAACTAGGAGATGTCTAGTTATATTATGGATACAACAGGGCCATACATCATCACCTGCGCACTACTCCACTACACCGCATTCCAAATTACAGTATTATGCAAATTATATTTTACACTAATTTTCCTAAATAGTCGATGGAAATTACAATCATTATAAATTTCAAGTCACCAAATGTTATGGTCTTAGTCAAATTTCCTTCAACAAACCACCCAATGAAAACAGTATTTTTTTTTCAAAAAGAAAAAACTCAAAATGCACTGCTCCAAATTATTATGCACAACAGAGTTTCAAAACATTTTATAGGTTGTACAGAACTGGTACCTGGTCTGTGATATTGTGTTCTCTGCACTGTCTTTCTGTCCTGTCTGTGTGTTTGTTCCCTTCAGTTTGTGTCTCCAACAGGTGGTGCATATTCATTGCCAATCATCACTTATCAGTGACTCCTCCCCCCCGTTATCCGGTTCAGCTGATTCCAATCACCATCTATCCAATCATGCCTTTTTGAATTGGATATAATGTGACATTTTGTTTTAATCTGTCTCTCTGGAGTGTACGGACAACCACTAATGGCAAGATTGTGGAATAACTTATTGAGAATAATGGGTTGGTGTGTGTGAATGATGGGAGGGGGACCTGGATTGACGTAGTAATGGGGCGTGAGTTGTGTTTGGATTTGATGTTAGTGTCTGCATCGCTTGCAGGAATGTGTGCGTGGAAGGTGTGTGTAGAGTCTATGGTGGGGAGCGATCATTATCAGATAGTGTGCCGAGTGGAGGGTGGTGTGGTTATGCAGGACAGAGGGGGTGGGGGGCAGTGGTGTTTGATAAGGCCGATTGGAAGAAGTATCAGTTTCTATGTGAAGGGGTGAGAAAGATGGAAAAGATGATTGTAAGTAGATTGTTGTATTATTTGGACATTAGGAGTTTGGTGAGTGAGTCGCAGAGTGTTTTCAGGAGAGGTAGGTTGACTACGGATGCGTTGATTACGGTTAGTACGGAGATAGCAGCGGCGGTCGGTGGAACTTAAATTGGGGGCGCTGGCTCATAGTACTGTCCGAACTTGAGGAAACGGAACGGTATCGCACAGTATCGCACAATGGGTTTGGTGTGTTGCGCACCGTTCCATTCGCTCCGGTCCCGAGCGTAACATGAGCCCGTCCTCCCCAATTAAGATCCACTGACCGCCGCTGGGAGATAGCCAAGGTGCGCTGTGCGTAGTCAAGGAAGGATGTTATGTGTGTCACGTACTTTGATGTAGAAAAGTCTTATGATAATATGTGGATGGAGGGATTTTTGATTAGGTTAGGTGCAATAGATGTTGGGGGTAGGTTGTATAACTAGGTTGTGGATTTCAGTGTGCATTGTCTGCGGTGGAAGAGTGGTCATTGATCAATCAATCAATCAATCAAATTTATTTATAAAGCCCTTTTTACAACAGCAGTTGTCACAAAGTGCTTTGACAGACACCCGGCCCGAGACCCCCAAAAGCAAGCAACACAAGTGATGCACAGTGGCTAGGAAAATCTCCCTAGTAGGAGGGACCTGGGAAGAAACCTAGAAAGAGGCCAGACTCAAGGGGGTTGCCAGTCCTCTTCTGGCTGTACCGGGTGGGGGATCTGAAGGTACACAGCCCATTGTAATAAGGTCAATCGGTGTTCAATTATTGTCCAGCAATGAAGATATGATGGGTGGACTGTGACCATAGTCTTTATGTAGCGTCAATACAGTTTGGTGGTCTTGCGAAGGAAGACCGTGAAGCCGCCTGGATATGAAAGCTGGCGTCATCGGGTGGAAACGGGATCATCAACCGCAGTGACATGGGATCCAGCATTGATGTGGGGCTTTCGGATGTTGGTGGCTAAAACATGCTTCATGGTCTATTTCAATATGAATATTGTGGATGTGGGGTTGCATATGTATGGGCAGGATATAGGTCGGGTTATGTTTTTTTTTGGGGTGGGGGTATGTGGTTTGACAAGAGGTTAATGTGGATGAAGGATCTGGCGTATGTGAAGGTAAAGCGTAGAAGGGCATTGAACCTTCTGAGAGCGGTGGTAGGGGTTGATTAGGGGGCTGACAGGCAGGCATTGCTGTGTGTTTATCAGGCACTGATTAGGTCTGTGTTAGATTATGGGTGCTATATATATGGGTCAGCAGCTAGGACGATGTTGGATAGGGTGCAGGCACGTGCACTGAGTTTGTGCGTAGGCAGGTGTAGGTCGACACCGACAGCTGCGGTGCAGGTGGAGACTGGTGAGATGACATTGGCATTGAGGCGGGATAATTTTTCATATATTTTTTATATTTATTTTTTGTGCAAGAGATCAGGGATGGGGGTGGGGGTGGGGACAACAGAAAACAACAATGAAAAACAACAATTGTACAAACCAACGTAGTCTGCAAGAGAACAGGGAGGGGGACTTGGGTCGGAGAGAAACAAACAAACATAGACAAAGAGACAGCCAGCCGAACAACAGCAATAAACAGCTGAGAAAAAATGAAAAGGAGAAACAGTCAGAAACAGTCAGGCAGAATAGATAAACAACACAACACAGCCATGAGAACCAGAATAATAACAATAGATTGAAATAGATAACTTAATGAAAAGCATAGAGAAAAATTCCACCTGTTGATAACCATGGACAATCTAAATTTGTTTGTGTGTGTGTGTGTGTATCTATGTGTGTGTCTGTGTGTGTTTATGGTTGATTTTATGTGTCTATGTATGAGTGTGTGTGTCTATGTGTGTCATGTTGTAGGTGGAGTGGTGAGAGAGGGAGACTCAAGCAGGTAGATGGTAGATGTATTATGGTTACACAGATCCAGAGACTTACTGAGAGCAGGTTGCAGGGTATGCAAGCGAGTGTGCACAATGGATATATTTATGTAGCTGCGTGCTCTTAACAATGGCACAGGACACCGATTGATAAAACATAAATACAGAGCGTACTTCCAAACTAACGCGACTCACTTCTCACAATTAACATAAACAGTGTCGCTCCCGGATCTTCTGATAACACAATGAATAATCACATTGACAGTAATTCAATGATCGAAAAACTCTCTCTGATCTGGGCAGCATATATGTAGTAACCGTAACTAATTAACAGGACACGGCTGAACATAATCCTCAATCAAACAGATCTACAAGATACAAACCAGCACAAGCTGACCTAACACCTATCCGTAACAGATGCCCAAATCAGAGAGAGGTGTCACATACACTAAAGGGACATTACACGTAAATGAAGATCACTAAACCACCATGCAATGCACTGAAATGTAAACACAAATATATGACTGAACACAAATATATATAAAAATTAACTAAACATATACATGAGTCCAGTCTCAGTTCATGCACACCAGCCCTCCATGGGCTAGGTGTGACATTATCCCCCCAAAGGCCAGACCAAAAGGGAGGGCGAGAGGGCCAAAAACATCCTCCAAACAGTACTCAAGCAGACCACCCCCCCAAGGCACTCACCCAGGTTTGCAGCATTTGGTGTCGCTGGTAGCTCACAGGATCCCGGCAGTGGTGGTGTCCTTGGAGTAGAGGGCCCAGGTATAAGCATTGCAGGTATCCCTGTTGTCAGTGGGGCAGGGGGCCCTGGTTCGTGAGCCGACTGAGGTGGGCCCTGCCATGGAGCTGGCGGAGGTGGGGCCTGCTGTGGAGCCGGCAGAGGTGGGGCCTGCTGTGGAGCTGGCTGAGGTGGGGCCTGCCGTGGAGCCGGCTCTGGGAACCGTCTACCCGGTGTCATGGCTTCTGCCCTCAGGCTCGCCTTCCTCAGCACAGCTCTTAGATGATACACCTCAGCGTCTGTCTCCAGCCAAATGGCCTAAGCATATTGGATGGCAGCTTCCGCTGCCAGCATATCAGCCTCTACCTCCTGTGTTACTTCCGTTTGCTGAGACTGCTCCGCCAGCTGGTTAATTAGCTCTATAGCACCCCCCCAAATATTCCTTGGCGGAATTTCGGCCGCGCCACCCCGACTGTCTGTCTCCTGGCGCCTCCGATTCAAACTGCGCTCCACTCCGGTGGATGGAAAACAGAGAGAGCGAGGCTTGTGTGTCCTTTGGTCTCAAAATCTCTGGTTTGAAGGTCGATCATTCTGTCACATTGTAGGTGGATTGGTGAGAGAGGGAGACTCAGGCAGGTAGATGGTAGATGGTAGATTTATTATGGTAACACAGATCTGGAGACTTACTGAACGCAGGTGGAAGGGTGCAGCGCAAGCGAGTGTGCACAGCGGATATATTTATGTAGCTACGTGCTCTTAACAGTGGCACGGGACACTGATTGCTAAAACATAAATACAGAGCATACGCCTTAAACTTCCAAACTAACGTAACTAACTTCTCACAACTAGCATAAACAGTGTCACTCCCGGATCTTCAGATAACACAAAATATAATCACCTTGACAATAACTCAATGATCGACAGCCTCTCTATGATCTGGGCAGCATATATGTAGGAACCATAACTAATGAACAGGACACGGCTGAACGTAACCCTCAATCAAACAGATCCACGAGATACCAGCACAACCTAACCTAACACCTATCCGTAACAGATGTCCAAATCAGAGAGAGTTGTCATACATTAAAGGGACATTATACTTAAATAAAGATTAAAACTAAACCACCATGCAATGCACTAAAATGTAAACACAAATATATGACTGAACACAAATACAGTGCCTTGCGAAAGTATTCGGCCCCCTTGAACATTTCAACCTTTTACCACATTTCAGGCTTCAAACATAAAGATATAAAACTGTAATTTTTTGTGAAGAAGCAACAACAAGTGTGACACAATCATGAAGTGAAACGAAATTTATTGGATATTTCAAACTTTTTTAACAAATTAAAACCTGACCAATTGGGCAAGCAAAATTATTCAGCCCCTTTCCTTTCAGTACAGCAAGCTCTCTCCAGAAGTTCAGTGAGGATCTCTGAATGATCCAATGTTGACCTAAATGACTAATGATGATAAATAGAATCCACCTGTGTGTAATCAAGTCTCTGTATAAATGCACCTGCTCTGTGATAGTCTCAGAGGTCCGTTGAAAGCACAGAGAGCATCATGAAGAACAAGGAACACACCAGGCAGGTCCGAAATACTGCTGTGGAGAAGTTTAAAGGCAGATTTGAATACAGAAAGTTTTCCAAGCTTTAAACATCCCAAGGAGCACTGTGCAAGAGATAATATTGAAATGGAAGGAGTATCAGACCACTGCAAATCTACCAAGACCCAGCCGTCCCTCTAAACTTTCAGCTTATACAAGATGAAGACTGATCAGAGATGCATCCATAAAAAGTGTGGTTTAAAGTTTGCCACAAGCCACCTGGGAGACACACCAAACATGTGGAAGAAGGTGCTCTGGTCAGACGAAACCAAAATCTAACTTTTTGGCAACAATGCAAAACGTTATGTTTGGCGTAAAAGCAACACAGCTCATCACCCTGAACACACCATCCCCACTGTTCCCGGTTCCAAAGAAACCTACCATCACCTGCCTAAATGACTACCGCCCAGTAGCACTGACCTCCATCATCATGAAGTGCTTCGAGCGGCTGGTCAGAGCCCACATCTGCGCCGCCCTCCCGGACACCTTGGACCCCCTACGATTTGCATACCGCCCCAACAGATCCACAGACGACACACACTGCCCTCTCCCATCTGGAAAAAGGGAACACATACGTGAGGATGCTATTTGTGGACTACAGCTCAGCATTTAACACTATTGTTCCTGCTAAGCTCATTCCCAAGCTCAGGACCCTGGGTTTTAACACCCCCCTGTGCAACTGGATCCTGGACTTCCTAACGAGCAGACCCCAGATGGTGAGAATGGGCAACCTCACCTCCTCCGCACTGACCCTGAGCACCGGAGCCCCACAGGGCTGCGTACTCAGTCCTCTCTTGTACGCCCTGTTCACATATGATTGTGTTGCCACACACAGTTCTAACATCATCATAAAGTTTGCTGATGACACAACCGTCATAGGTCTCATTTCCGACAACAATGAAACTGCTTACAGAGAGGAGGTAAATGTCAGAGCAACAACCTCTCTCTCAACGACAGCAAGACCAAGGAGATGATAGTGGACTTTAGGAAACGGCAGAGGGAGGGTCTTGCCCCCATACACATCGATGGAGCTGAAGTCGAGAGAGTTCCAGAGTTCAAGTTCCTCGGTGTGTTCATCAGTGACGACCTCAAATGGTCCCGTCAGACAAGCTTGGCAAAAAAAAACTGCCCAAAAGTGCCTATACTTCCTGAGGAGACTCAAGAAGTTTGGCATGTCTGCCAGGATTTTAATAAACTTCTACAGGTGCACCATTGAAAGCATTGCATTACAGCATGGTACGGCAGCTGCTCCGCTGCTGATCGTAAGGCCCTTCAGAGGGTAGTGAAGTCAGCGGAGCACATCAAAGGCTGCTGTCTCTCCTCCGTGCAAGGCATCTACCACAAGCGATGCCTGAGGAAAACACAGACCATTCTAAGAGACCACAGCCATCCAGGCCGTGACCTTTTCTCACTGCTACCATCTGGGAGATGTTACCGGAGCATCAAGGCACGGACTACCAGATTAAAAAACAGTTTAACAGCAGGCCATTCGGCTGCTCAACATGGAACATTGATTACAAATCACAAATCATTTCTTGAGCCCTGACATTCTCTGGTCACTTCTACATCTATCCATTCTACATCTGATGTAGCAAAATTCAATGCACCTTTAAAAGTAAATTTTCCATGCCATATTTTATAATATTTATTACTTCTGCTGTCATACACTCTCCGGACCACTGCTCAGTACATAGTGTATTTTGTTATTATAATTATTATCGTTTTAAAAATTCTTTATACTGTATATAACCTTTTTAAGCCCTCTGTGTAGATGTGTCGAGCCTTGTCAAAATAATTTCTCTGCATAGGATGATGTGATGTTATCCAATGCATATGACAAATAAACAACTTTGACTTTGACACTGTCAAACATGGTGGTGGCAGCATCATGGTTTGGGCCTGCTTTTCTTCAGCAGGAACAGGGAAGATGGCTAAAATTGATGGGAAGATGGATGGAGCCAAATACAGGACCATTCTGGAAGAATACCTGATAGAGTCTGCAAAAGACCTGAGACTGGGACGGAGATTTGTCTTCCAACAAGACAATGATCCAAAACATAAAGAAAAATCTACAATGGAATGGTTCACAAATAAACATATCCAGGTGTTAGATTGGCCAAGTCAAAGTCCATCGAGAATCTGTGGAAATAACTGAAAACTGCTGTTCACAAACGCTCTGCACCCAACCTCACTGAGCTTGAGCTGTTTTGCAAGGAGGAATGGGCAAAACTGATAGAGACATACCCCAAGCGACTTACAGCTGTAATCGCAGCAAAAAGTGGCGCTACAAAGTATTAACTTGAATATTAACTGAATAATTTTGCACGCCCAATTTTTCAGTTTTTTATTTGTTAAAAAAGATTGAAATATCCAATATATTTCGTTCCACTTCATGATTGTGTCCCACTTGTTGTTGATTCTTCACAAAATAATACAGTTTCATGTCTTTATGTTTGAAGCCTGAAATGTGGCAAAAGTTTGAAAAGTTCAAGGAGCCGAATACGAAAACTTTCGCAAGGCACTGTATATATATATATATAAATTAACTAAACATGAGTCCAGTCCCAGTTCATGCACACCAGCCCTCCCTGGGTGTGACAATGGGCCCTATCTTACACCCAGCGCAATTGACTTTTTACACAAACGCATGTATCATTTCTATCTTACACCCGACGCATATGGGACTTTTCCCTCCACAGACGCCCGTCAGTAAATTAGGGAATGAACTTGCATTCGTTGGGCGGTTCAGCAAAACGTTCCCTGGTGCTATCTTGCAGTCCCCGAAAACAATTCCGCCACCGACCAGGAAAAACCTGGTTTAAAGTCAGTGGCGTGTTATTCATATGCTATTTTAAGGGCGCATACTTAACCATAATGTAGCGTGTGCACAACGCGCATTCACTTTGCTCCTCTCATCTACACAAATGCAGCAGTTCTTTATTATTGCAATACATAATTAGAAGGAAAAATATTACCACACGAGGAAGTCATTGTAATGTTTGAAAATGTGAAAAATAGGTATACATCTAGTGTACACATTTAGTCAAATTATTCATAATGAATCATTTGCACTGATATACATCAACCTCAAGGGAACCCATTCAATCAACAAGTATACACACGTAATTTGCGATGCTAATAGTAAAATCACCCATGTCTTTACTCAGAATTACTCAGGCTCAAGCCACGACTCATTTATGGCAACTTTGCCATGAGGAATCCCCCCTTGGTTGGGTGGCTGTGAAGGGGACAACAGTTATCCG
>JACXGM010031573.1:0-12919 GCA_016801145.1 Umbra pygmaea
TATTCCGTTTTGACCTCTGCCTGTTGGATTACTCTGCCTGTGGATATCACTCATGGTACCTTAGCCTATACAGCTCATCCGGTTTGACATTTCTTTATTTTTGGATTATTCTTGCTGGTTCCAATGGTCAGTCAATCTGGTCAATAAAATAACATTGTTCTAATTTTACATATTTGAGTGTTCATTGCAGTCATTACAGCGAGGCTGTGTTTGGAAAGCTAGGTGCAACCTGTTAAGCTAAACATATGTTTCTACTAAAGATTACTATTGCACACCAACTAATTAACTCCTAATTTCGCGGAGGTCGGGGTTGGTGGACGGGCGTATAAATCCGCGACTTGCGTGCCAGTGTTCGCGAGTTCAAATCCAGACCGGAACTTTTTGTGTTTTGTTCTACAGACACGCGATTGTCGGTTTTTGTAATGTTAATCCTAACCTTAATTCTAACCTTAACCTCAGTAACGTCATATCTAACCTTAACCGTTTGTAACCTCATGCCTAACCTTAACCGTTAGTATCCTCCTACCCAACCTTAACTGTGAATGTTGCAATATAATTTCGAACGCTATGGAATGTATGGAATGTTCTCGCATAAATCCGCTAAACGAAATGTACCGGAGCAACGTAATTCAAGTATACAAATAGCCTAATAACAAAACGTGCACTTCAAATGTAAAAACACCCTAAATAGGTTGGCATAGAACGTAATTTAGGTTTTGAAATTTATGGTTGTTACATACAGTGCATTTGGAATGTATTCACAGCGCTCCACTTTTTCCACATTTTGTTAAAGTATGTTACACCCTAATTCCAAAATGAATTAAATTCATTATTTCCCTTAAAATTCTACAAAAAATTCCACATAATGACAATGTGAAAGATGTGTCATGTGTGTTTGAAATCTTAGCAAATTTATAAAAAATGAGAAAACATTAAGTTTTTTCATATTATTCATAGCCTCTGCTCAATACTTTGTTCAAGCACCTTTGGCAGCAATTACAGCCTCAAGTTTTTTGAGTATGATACTACAAGCTTGGCACACCTAATTTTGGGCAGTTTCTCCCATTCTTCTTTGCAGGACCTCTGAAGCTACATCAAGTTGGATAGGAAGCGTCGGTGCACAGCCAATTATCAGATCTCTCCAGAGATTTTCAATCGGGTTCAAGTCTGGGCTCTGGCTGTGCCACTCAAGGACATTCACAGAGTTGTCCTGTAGCCACTCCTTTGATATCTTGGCTATGTGCTTAGGGTCATTGTCCTGTTGGAAGATGAACCTTCACCCCAGTCTGAGGTTCAGATTAATCTGGAGCAGGTTTTCAGCAAGGATGTCTCTTTAAATTGCTGTATTCATCTTTCCCTCAATCCTGACTAGTCTCCCAGGACCTGCCGCAAAAAAAACATGCCCCACAGCATGATGCTGCCACCACCACGATTCACTGTAGCGATGGCATTGGCCAGGTGATGAGCGGTGCCTGGTTTCCTCCAGACATCACGCTTGCCATTCAGGCCATAGTATTCAATATTTGCTTCGTCAGACCAGAGAATGTTTATTCTCATGGTCTGAAAGTCCTTCAGGTGCATATTGGCAAACTCCAGGCTGGCTTTCATGTGCCTTTGGCAAACATCTGGCCAATCTGCCATACGGGACTGATTGGTGGAGTGCTGCAGAGATGGATGTTCTTCTGGAAGGTTCTCCTTTCTCCACAGAGAAATGCTGGTGCTCTAACCGAGTGACCATCAGGTTTTTGGTCACCTCCCTTCATGGTTTGGTTTGTGCTCTGACATGCACTGTTAACTGTGGGACCTTATATAGACAGTCGTGTACCTTTCCAAATCATGTTCAATCAACTGAATTTACCACAGGTCGACTCCAATCAGGTTGTGGAAACATCTCAAGGATTATCAGTGGTAACAGGATGCACCTGAGCTCAATTTTGAGTTTCATGGCAAAGGCTTATAAACATGTGCTTTTTTGTTGTTTTATTTTTAATACATTTGCTAAGATTTCAAACACACTTTTTTCACATTGTCATTATGGGTTATTGTTTGTAGAATTTTGAGTGAAATAATGAATTTAATTTATTTCGGAACAAAATGTGGAAAAATTGAAGCACTGTAAATACTTTCTGGATGCACTGTGTTTGTACTAATTAAACCTCAAAATTGTTTCAAATATTTTGCATTGTTGTGCTTTTGGTTTCCGTTTTGTTATAGCTTTAAATGCATAATGGTATTGTAAGTCTTTGTTTTCTTATGGTGTATTGAAAGACCCCTACAGTATATTCAATCCACATACCCCAGCTCCACACATCTCTTTACAGGAAGGTCAATGGCATCTCTGAAAACCCCACCTACCGCCTTCTGGAGATCAAGAGCCTATATAAGACCAGGAGAGAATTACAGAGAGTATAATCATGAGGATGACTACTAGTGCAGCATTTAGCTGAGGATTACAGGCATAAAGTGGTGTTACTATTGTGAAACGCAACAAAGAGTATTTTGTTGAACATGTGCATATTTACAGGCATTTCAATCACATTTGTTTTAATGCTAATCAGGCACACCTGGTAAGTGGTTTGATTATAGAAAGAGGAATGTCAAATGTGGATGGAGGATTTGGCAAACACTGAATAAGAAAAAAAAGACAAATAATAAAAATGAAACAAAATACAATGTTGTACAGCTGGGAATCTGGAAAGATGTGTTGATTGTCCGGCTAACACTAGACTATTATAATTGCACAGCAAAGCTAGATCCTGCCCGAGGAATGACTGCCTCACAGAACACAGGAAAATTAAAAACGGGTCAATCTGTGGTAGGTTACATGCTTTGAACCCAGCTCTTAAAGTGTGTTCATCTCTTGATATCTGCACCTGACTCCACCTTAACATATTTGCTGCTTTGGCATCACGAGTGAGAGATTACTTTATGGGCATATGCCTTGAACTCACATTAAAATTCAGTTGTTTCCTTCAGCTGGTCTTCCAACAGAAGGGGCTGAATCCCTGTAACCTGGTTGGCAGTGAATAAGTTAAAATGTCAGGAATATTTGTGAATTTGGATTTTTGTAGGGATTGAATATTAGTAGTGTCCTTTCAAGGCTGAGATCATGAGTGAGTCTGTTACTTGGGGGGATAATGTAGTCTAGGTAACACTTTCCGATAAGGGTACAAGATTTAGCATGATTACTCATTTTATTATTGATTTCTAAATTCATTAAAAAACAGTTTGAACTTTAATATTTGTTCATTTTGATATAAGTAATAAACGATTCATTGGATATTACAAATTGTTCATTTGACTACAGTTGAGTGAAATGTATTAATTGAGGCTAAATAATGATAGTTTGACAACATTAATTTATTTTAATTGTTACGTATAGCAGTTGCTACTGTAATCATCAAGGACAAAACCATGCACTTTACCTGCCTGTTCTCACTTCCAATGAAAAGACATAACACATCATCCTCCATCCCCCTACATGACATGTCAATTTGTCCAGAGTGTAAATACAATGTTAATTAATAAATCATTACCTCGTTATCATCCAACATGAGATGTCCATTCGTCCAGAGTGTTTATACACTGTTAGTTAATAAATAATTACCTCCCCAGCATCATCCAACGTGAGATGTCCATATGTCCAGAGTGTTTATGTCTGTAATAAATACATACAGTACCTCATCATTACCATCTTTCACTATCAGAGGTCCATGTGTTCAGAGTGTTTATACACTGTTACGTATTCCTCTTGATTCATCAATGGGTTGTTATGTACTGTCACTATTAATCTAACTAGTGAGATAGCATTAATCAACAACACCAATTAATTAATTAAAAGTCCTTGTAGCCCCAATGGGCCATTAGTAAGCAGTAATAACAGATACATCACCGTTAATTAATTATGGTTGTGTCCCCAAAAGTAAAGTGATTAATTATTTTACCTCACAATTAATTAACGAATGACCAATCAGTAGTTATAAAGCAGTAATAACTGATACCGCAACTTTAGTTAATTATGTTTGACCCCCCTAAGTGAAGTGATTAAGTATTCTGCCTTTCCAATAACTAATGACCCATTTGTAGCAATAAACCATGAATAACTGATACCTCATCATTACTTAATTACTTTTGTGCCCCCCTAAGTGAAGTGTTTAAATATCCTACCTAAACAATGACATATTAATGCAAAATTGTTAGGAGAATAAGCAATAATACCTGACATCTACTGACTTGTGGAAAATATTTATGCACTTAGTCATCCAGGGAGAATTACAACAATGCGAAATTAAGATGTCAGAATTTGTGTGTATTTCACAATATCACATCAGAAAAGAAATGAGATTTAAAAAAGTTGGCTAAATCTTTAAATGCTGTACCTATATTAGGGGAGGCAAGGTGGACAAGTGGTTAGGGTAAAGATACTCAAATCTTACCCTACAAGGGCCGGAGCTTACTGGTTTTTTCTTTTGTACCTCATCTTTAATTGCACCCAAATGGTGTACTAGGTGTACATAAATCCCAGATTAGAGGGTTGCAATGAAAGAACTGGAACTGGTTTGAGGGTGAGATTTCAGTATGAAGGGGTTAGGGTATAGTGTTTGGAAAGTCCCTGGTTCTAATCCCCCACCCACCAATGTGCAAGCTACATCATTCTCTCCATGATTAAGAAAGTTAAACCTAAATGCTCCTCCTCACTATGCCATTTCCCCAGGTCCTGTAATCCAATTACCAATGCAAGTAAAACTTGATAATGTCATAAACTCTTATACCATAACTATCAGACACTCAGCATTCAGGATTCAAATCACCTGGTTTATAAAAACACAATAAGGCATGAGGGGTTGTGTTATATGGCCAGGCACTCCACAGTACGTTGTGCTTAAGAAGAGCTCTTAGCTGTGGTATTACAATTATGATTAGAGCAGTACAAAGTGATGTGATGGCATACTTGTTTTAAGTCGTCTCTTATATAAAAACTGGTTTGAATCCTGATTGACTGATAGCCATAGTATATGAAACCGTACACCAAAGGAATTACATCACTTTTTATTGCTCTAATTGCATTGGTAACCAGTAAATAAGAGCAATAGGGAATCTTGGGAGTTTGTGATATATTGCCAATATAGTGTCTAAGATCACCACTTAGCTGCAGTATATTGGCCATATATGACTTTATTTAAAATTACTTCTATTGTGATAAAAAATGCAACTTAGATTAAAGTGCCTTTCTCAGTGGAAGTAAAAACAGGTAAACCCAGTGTAAGAAGTATAGTCATAGCAAAACCTAACATATGGTTTTTGCCTACTGTTTGGCCTAATATTAGATAACATACCAAAAACCAAAGCAAAAAGTCTTAGCAGCTGTAAAGAAAAATCTTTAAAAAAAAATTAAAAAGTAGAAGACAGTGATAAAATAATTATGTCACACCTTCACCTTTTTGTTTGATTGTACTTCACCCAGTTGAATTCATTTTACACCCATTTCTGTTGCAGTTAATCAGATTTGTTCTATCAGTGCATTATTCCTACAAACAATTACATGTGTTTGTGTCCCATATTAACATGAATAAATGACAGTACAGAATGTAATAAAATTAGAGTAGTTATTATCAATGGTTTGTTTATGTCTTTGATCATCAATTGTTCATGTTAACTACTGCATTCGCTAATGCTAATTCATGTGCGCTTATCAGAAAGTATTACTATCGTCTATTAATAGCTAGTTTTTTGTTCTCTCTCACCCTTAATTTCACTCACCTGGTGTCCCAGGCAGGGATGGAATTTCATGGCGGCCAACACAGCCATGACCACCGATGCCCCTCTGTGTGGCCTTACTGCCCTGCTAAAACTCATAATTCTTTTGGTCAAAGTGGCCAATGTGCCCTTGGGCTGAATGGAATAAATAGAATTCATCTGACTCGCTGCCTGTTACTGCTCTCGAGGAATGCGCTAGTCACTGGCAAACTGAGCCCACAGGCACTCGGACATCTACATTCTCATTCAGTCATTCAATTTTACTTTATAAAGCCCTTTTTACAACAACAGTTGTCACAAAGTGCTTTGGCAGATACCTGGCCTACAACCCCCAAAGAGCAAGCAATAACAAGTGATGCACAGTGGCTATGAAAAACCTGCTAGTAGGTCGAACCTAGGAAGAAACCTAGAGAGAGGCCAGACTCAAAGGGGTGACCAGTCCTCTTCTGGCTGTATCAGGTGGGTAATCTGAAGGTACACAGCCTATTATATTGGTGCCACATTGTTTTCAGTGTTCAATTAGTGTAAATAAATAGAGATAGGAATGGGTGGGCTGTGACCACAGTCTTTGTGTAGCATCAACACAATTCAGTGGTCTCTAGACAGGTACAGCTGGAGTTGTTAGGTCTAGTACCTTGATATAACTCTGACCCCAAAAAATTAATATTTAAAGGCTGTCGTGGTTCTGGAGATGTGGTCCTGCACAAAAACAACCTTGGGCAGGTCCAAACAGGCATGATTCAGACCCATCCACATTGCCAAGACCACACCACCAAAGGGACAACAACAGTGTACAAACACCCTGACAGAGGGTAGAGTATAGTCCACAGTGTTTTCCCATCCCACAAGCGCAGGGTGTCATGGGGAAATATGAGGAGGCCAGTGACTCGACCCCGAGTGGCTCTGGAGCGAGGATATCCCAGTGGCGTGAGGGGAGCCTACCAGGCAAGCCAGCATGGTTAATCATTGCCTCCCTCACACATACGTGCAAACACACAGTCCTGCATATTTCCATGTATCAATAGCATCATTAATTGAGTCTTGCAAACGCGACTAAAAACAAAGTTTAACAAAGGGTACATTGACATATGATATGATACAAATATCATTTTGAGTCTCTTGTATATGCTGTATATGTCATATAATTAATTATGTCAATTTACTTCACAGTACAGTAGTTCAATACTTGCAAGTTTTTCCGATAGCTTGTTGCTAATTTTATACACAAACGCAATATATTTATTTAAAGAGGGCAAACATGAAAGCTTACAGGCTATGACAGGGCCATGACAGGTTTAGACCTGTGATGTGTTGGAGGAGAGGGAATGGGGTAAATAAATGCATTGTCTTTCACTTTGCAAAGCAATTTACTTGGACCAAAAAATCGATATCCCTACAAGGGATTTGAACTTTCAGTTCAAGTAACCTAACTTTACATGTCAATAAAGTGTTTTTGAATTTAATTGAATTTAATTGAGTTTGAGGCATGGGAGTGCTGACAATTCAGATCTGCACAGCTTTTTTACAACTCAATGACAAGTGTTTGTTCAATAGGAGAACATTCTATTACTTATCCCCAATGACTCATAGACAAATCAGCACGATCTTAAAACACAATTAATGTGTTATCATTGCTCTAACACTTAACAATGGCTGGGTTCACCCGTTTTGGAAATCGGGTGAATGAAAATCCTATATTACCACGTAAAGGGAGTTCAAGTAAGCATTTACCATAAGGAATACTTTTTTATTCTGTGTTTTCAGTTAATTGATCACTGTTTGGGTATGAACTTTGAGTGCACCTTTCACCAGACAGATCACAAAGAAAAAAAATTGAAATCCTATCTAAGGTTTTAAACTCACAATCTCCACTTTAACCGCTATCCCACATTCGCCGTATAAATTATAGGGGAAAACAGTACTGATGTACAGAGTTCATATAATGACTCACAAACATCAGCAAAGTGAATCTGTACTTTGATAAACTGTATAAATTCAACTTTTAACACAGGATATACTGTATAAATACAACTTTTCACACAGGATTCAGGAATGCATTTTGGAGCATTGAGTAGGTTACACACTTTTATTGAAGGCTTTATTTAAATAAAAACACGATTTTAGTTTTATTCCATA
This sequence comes from Umbra pygmaea, assembly GCA_016801145.1. Lineage (NCBI taxonomy): Eukaryota > Metazoa > Chordata > Actinopteri > Esociformes > Umbridae > Umbra > Umbra pygmaea. Next base: position 7,894 of record JACXGM010031573.1, read on the forward strand.
AACTACTGACCACATTTCTCCCAAATTCCAAATACAAATATTTTCATTCAGAGCATTTATTTGGCTTTCCTGCATCTTGGCATGCTCTCCACCAGTTTTTTATATTGATTTTGGGTTTATTTCCCTCACTCCTGGTGCAGAAATCCAAGCAGCTTGGCTTTGTTTGATGGCTTGTGATCATCCATCTTCCTCTTCATCACATTCCAGAGGTTTTCAATTGGGTTGATTCAAGAAAGAATTGGAGTGGTCTCTTAATTGTTTACAGAGCTGTACATGCAAGGGATTTTACAACTTAGTCAGTTGTACTGTACAACTATGCATTATAGTTACTGTACAACTAGGCATAAAAGGATAGGAACTCGTGGTGTTAGCCATTCTAATCGGCTGGTCCAGTACTAAGTTTGGCTGGGCCGAGGCCCTGACTGGTATGAAGACTCTTCCTTGCTGAAGTAGGTGAAAAATCTGTTGATAAGGAATGATGCAAAACGCTAGTTTACATGCAGGACAAAAGCACTAACCAGTGATCTTTTTTACAGATTGCAATAGAAAGAAAATAAATCATTAACACTTACACCAGTAGCATAGCGCACAGCATAGGGCCCTGTACTTCACTGGTGATTTGCTTTTAAAGCTAAGCATGGTCGGGCCTGGTTAGTCCCTGCATGGGAGACCAATGTTGCTGGAAGAAGTGTTGGTGGGCCAGTAGGGGGAACTCTTCCCTCTGGTCTAAAGATCATTTTCAATGCCCCAGGGCAGGGACATCTGCCTTGTGTAGGGTGCTGTCTTTCACAACCGACATTACATAGGTGCCCTGACTCTCTGTGGTAAATAAAGATCCCATGGCAGAAATTTCCAATATGGTCCTTAATTTCATCATGGCAACCTAATCATCCCCAGCTTTCAATTGGCTCTTTCTTCCCCTTCCCCACCTCTCCCCAGGCCATTGCTGCAAATGAGAATGATTTCTCAGTCAACTTGCCTGGTAAAATTTAAGGTAAATTGATTGGTGGACCATGAGCTGGAAAACTTTCAAATAGATGCTTCATCTTGATGTGGAAGCTTGGGGCATTATTTATACAAAAAGCTTGCAATTTTTCTGAGCGAATATTGTCATTTCAATAGGCTCTTATTCAGACCAGCGGGCAACAGCTATCATTTGCACTGTGCATCATGTGGGTTGCATCTCGCTTCCAATTAAAGATGGATACAAGTTACAGGATATCCATTGCTGCTTAAAATCTAATCCTATTTGACATTACTGCAATGATGTTTATATTTATCATAGCCTATTTTCTTAACTTGCCAGCTGAAAAAAAATAACGATGGGCTGAACCCTCTTTTAAAAGGGGGACTGTTTTGCTGTAGCTTAAATGCAAAGGAAATCCTTTTGTTCATAATCACATTGTGAATGCAAATGTCAGTTTAAAATACAAGGCTAGATGAATTACTTTCAAGTTTACTACAGCCTGACTTCACTGATCGGTTGTTTGGGTCAGTCTGCTGCAGCACTCAAAAGAGCAGGTGACGTAACTAATCTTTCGATTTGACAATGCTTGAAAATATGGCTACAGTTGGCAGTTATAGGTATCGTGGAAGGCCTGGCGGTTCTAATGTTAAAACTGGCCACTCAACCAATACACTCAAAATGTAAAAATGTGCTTTTCGATACTGCTGTTACTGCTGGTCTGTGTTATGCACCTGATGCTGTAGGACAAAACTCAAGGCATAGATACATGGGGCAAAGCTCCACTACATATCCTTATGCTAGCTGGGACTGCTACAAAAAACGAATTGGCTGATGGAAATTATGTTATCTACCAAAATAACAAGATCTCTATTCAAGCTAGGCACAAGGAGATGAGGGAAGTTGCTATGAAGATGTTAGCTCTTACATGGAACCACAAGTCTACGGGTAAGCTTGTTTACTTTGTTAGCAAGTTAATGTATACTGGCTAGCTTGTTTACTTTGTTAGCTAGTTAAGAATGACATTTCTGCGGTGCCAGAGAATCAAGGAACAAATTGACAGTGTTGGGGAAGCTACTCTGAAACTGTAGTTTAACAAGCTTCAAGCTAGTTGTAAGTTATTGTAGTTAAACTACAGTCAAGCTACCCTTTTTGAAAAGTAGTTAGCTACACTACAAATTACTATCAAAAAGTAGCTAGCTACATTGAAACTACTTAGATTGTTTTTGCGATGTATATTATAAATAACTAAATAAGTGTCTGAGGAATGTATTAAGTAAAATATTTTCTGTTTAAAACAATGCAATACAATTATGATTCCAAAGAGTATTGTTTTATTACACACAATGCTCAAATATCTCAGACATGTCAGTGTTTACTTGTCGTTTCCTTGAGAGACATGAACTAGGACAAAAGGCCATGGGTAATTAGTTGTTTCTCCATCCTCCGATTCTGCTGCCATGTCTTGCTCCATCATGAATAATATAGCATGGGTATGTCGAACTTGAATTGTCACCCCACTTCTGTACGTCAGTGAACCGTAAACCGCAAGATGCGAAATTAAACAACAGGTGGCGATAATGCACACGTTTGTAATCTAATAAGAAGAAGCTGCGCTGCGTCATTCATGACAAGCTTTGACAAAACACAATGTAGCTTTTGCTCACGCTACACAGCTACTTGCTGCAAAAAGTAGTTAGCTACTGGAAAAGCTACTCTGTTTAAAAGCAACTGAGCTACTGCCAAGCTACAAAAAAATGTAGTTAAGTTAGTAGCGTTGCTACTTGTAGTTAACTACTCCCCAACACTGCAAATTGAAGAAGGTGTGGGTGTTTTCCACATGGGGTTTCTACCCTGGGTGGATCTTCCCGGGCCAAGTTTCGCTTACTTCATCCAGTAATAGCAGTTTACTACATACAGTATAACCTATTTCAAGTATCTTACAGCTGATGCTGATATGTTCTTGTCATTTCCCCTCTTTTAATAACAATGAACCCCATGTTGATTGCTCAGGCTGGCATCCACCTTCCCAATCGCTACATTTACAATAACCCATAATTCAAAGTCCATTCCCCAACCCTGGTGTTTTGATACCAGCAGCCCAACATAGAGCTACCTGCCATCAAAGCACCTGGTTCCAAGGATCTTCTCCTGGAGACTACAAACTATTTCCTAAACCTTAATTTTGTATTTGGTTTTTGTTGTTCATTCATTTAAGCCTTTAACTTGATTGAAATGCATGTTTACTGTAGTTGAAAAGCCTTTGTTTCTTATGGTTTTGATCCCAAGTATGTTTCCAAATGTGTTGCATAATGCTAGTGTAGTGTGTGATGTGATGCTCCTGAGCCTCGCCTGTCTGTTCCATCTTTGATGAGAGTCTGAGTGACATCTCTTAAAATGTACAGTGGTGTGGGGACAGCAGCTGAACCCCTGCTCTCTCGCAGCCTTAAAAGAAGTATGAGGAAGAGGGCTCTTGTTGTCTGCTGAGTTCTAACCTCGTCCCCAGGCTATTGAACTCATTGCATATGAGACTGGCACAACATCCATTCAAAGTCGGCATATAAGGAGTGCCGCATCATTCTATGGGAGACCTTGAAATATGTGTCATCTTTTGATTTTAAATAGTCTTTATTATTATTGTTTAAAAAATATAAACAAATATTTACATGTCAGAGTTAGTGCACTGGTCTAAGCTCAACTCCGGAGCATTCATGTCCCCTGGCAACAAGGGTTCAAGCCCCGGCTCGGCAGACTGTCTGTGCCCCTTCTATTGGTTTCCTTCCACATAGCTGCCTCCCTAGCCTCTGCGTAATACTTTCATTTCAATAAAAAATATAAAAAAAACAATACCCCCAAGAAACAAGATCTAGTCTGAACCAGCCACTTCATATACAGTGCCTTGCGAATGTATTCGGCCCCCTTGAACTTTGACCTTTTGCCACATTTCAGGCTTCAAACATAAAGATATGAAACTGTAATGTTTTGTGAAGAATCAACAACAAGTGGGACACAATCATGAAGTGGAACGAAATTTATTGGATATTTCAAACTTTTTTAACAAATAAAAAAATGAAAAATTGGGCATGCAAAATAATTCAGTTTAAGTTAATACTTTGTAGCGCCACCTTTTGCTGCGATTACAGCTGTTTTGCAATGAGGAATGGAAATTTTTGTCCATTCCTCATTGCAAAACAGCTCGAGCTCAGTGAGGTTGGATGGAGAGCACTTGTGAACAGCAGTTTTCAGTTCTTTCCACAGATTCTCGATTGGATTCAGGTCTGGACTTTGACTTGGCCATTCTAACACCTGGATATGTTTATTTGTGAACCATTCCATTGTAGATTTTGCTTTATGTTTTGGATCATGGTCTTGTTGGAAGACAAATCTCCGTCCCAGTCTCAGGTCTTTTGCAGACTCCTTCAGGTTTTCTTCCATAATAGTCCTGTATTTGGCTCCATCCATCTTCCCATCAATTTTTGCTATCTCCCTGTCCCTGCTGAAGAGAAGCTGGCCCAAACCATGATGCTGCCAACACCATGTTTGACATTGGGGATGGTGTGTTCAGGGTGATGAGCTAACGTTTTGCATTGTTGCCAAAAAGTTCCATATTGCTTTCATCTGACCAGAGCACCTTCATCCACCTTCTTCCAACACTTTTTATGGATATCTTTCAGAAATGGCTTTCTTCTTGCCACTCTTCCATAAAGGCCAGGGCCCGGTTCCCCAAAACGTTCTTATCGCTAAGTAGTTCTTAACCTATTCCTTAACCTCTCTCTTAACCTAATGGCACGGTTCCCGAAACGTTCGTACTCTAAGTATATCTTCTGTAAGTCATACTTTCGTAAGGTTGGTCTGGACCATTAGTAGCTCTCTCTTAGCGTTGTTTGAGCTCAAGCCGCTAGTCGCCACCACTACAACAATGATTTTATGGACATTTTATAACTGTAATAAAATATGTTCGCAATGGATACAGGCCTATTTAGGAAACTGACTTTATTTGGTATCAGAACTTGTATGTGGTAATTAGCCTAGGCTATTTCGTAATGTAATTAAAGCGTTTAA
>JACXGM010031574.1:0-12919 GCA_016801145.1 Umbra pygmaea
GTTCTTGCCTCTAGTTAGTAGATCTAGACAACACGGTAACTAGTTAGCTGTTAGCCTTACCTTTGAGCAGACATATTTATGCTTCGTAATGTTAGACACATTTAACTGGGAGTGGAGCCGTCCACACTGTTTTATCCATTGTAGGCACCGCTCACGTTGTGTTATCGGCTTTGGGAAGGGAAAGAACACAACTCCTCCATTGTAAAAGGTGAACTACATTAAAGGACTGTTCCACAGTAAATCGAATTCATAGTATAGCATATACAAACGTTACCATAGATGATTTATATCATATACACATTTGTTCTTTATCAATATATCAGAGAAAAACCAATAGTATATCTCAGTTCTTTTTGCATCCACTGGGGTGCTTCTGTATCCGTCTAAACTTGAGCTACCACAACTCCCAGAATTCCAAGCAAATTTAGTGCCTGTCCCCGTTTGAATGCACTGACACAGAACATGGGCAATTCAACAGCACACATCTGTAGAGCTTGACGCTAGAAAGTAATACATATTTGTTTTTGAACTTGTAGTCTAATTTCTATTCATCATGCCCGTTTGGTGTTCTGTACCTGGTTGCAGAAATTACAAGCAAGCCCAAAAAGAAGGAGTAATCTTTCACACTTTACAATAGGCTATAAATAGTTAGGGTCTGCAGTCGGCATTTTAGGTCAGAAGATTATAAAAGGGATCTACGGGCTAAATTAACCGTCACTAAAGCCCGAAAGGGGCTGAAAAGCAATGCGATCCCATTCATTTTTCTTTAGCTAGAAAGAGTAGCCTATATAAGGTATAGTAATTTACCCACTCAGCTAGCTACTAAGTACAGCTGGCACACTACACATACAGTACAATAACATTACCACAGACACGATGTGTGCTCCATTATCAAGGTACAGAAAATAGGTTTAATAAACTTACTCATCTGTTAATTGTCCTCTTGCTACGTCTCTTTCCATGTGTGCTGGAAACCTTCAGTGATTCAGTGATGCATATGCGGTCGTCAGTCATTTTTGGTTCAATCCTTACAAGTAAAGCTTGTCCACAATCCCATTCATTGTAGCAAATACTTTTTTCTTCAGTAGTCATGGATGGACATATTCCCACAGAAGCATTTAGGCAATTAGAATTTAACCGCATTTCAACTGGATTATCTGTAGAACATGCTGCCTTGTTGAAGCTGAATATCAAACTCCATTTGTTGTAAATGTTCTTCGGTGTACTCGGGCGCAAACATGTATGGTTGGATGTCACTCAGAATATAAAAGCAAGTTGTAAAATTCCTCATCTGCACATCCTAGGTTAGTAGTAATTGTGTTACCAGCGACTTTGGTTACAAACTGTTTCACAGAATCCAGAGAACATGCCGGGTGGGCAGGGCTTGGAACAAGGAAGCTAGCGTTGTAGTTCTATACATACTGAAAAAATCATACCACCTCGTCTGTTAAGCATTAATACGGCTGATAGAAACGTCACAGAAAGACAAGCTATACCTTGAAAAATCAAGGACAACCAAGGCTTTAAGGAGTAGGTTTGTAAGCCAGATCAGTATAACAGGTATGCTTTTTGCGACAGGAAAAATGAATATAGGCTTGTATTCTATCTCCAAAGTCCATTCGAAACACACTGTGACATCAGCGTGTGAAAATTCCCTGCAAAATTAAAAATCTTGCTCTCACCCGGGATTTCCACTAACTGCGGAACGGCTGCAGATCGGCTCTGCTGCGTGTCGTGCTCCGCCATAATTCAATACCCACCAGGTCCGTATTGGTTGCGGAACGGCTGACAGTGACTATACGAGGACCCTCGCAAATTCACGTATGATCGCGCGATATAACAGGATATATACTGTACTGAATTGCTGCGGAGCTCTCTGGCATCCGGCAGAAATAGAAGCTCTGGGTATCTGCTCCGCAGGGCTGTGGATCGCCGGAGCTGGGACGGAGTCGGAACGCAGCCGTTTCGCAGTCAGTGAAAATACAAACATTGACTTTAATGGAAACCTATTGACTCCGCCGCCGTTCCGGAGCGGATCCGCAGCCGTTCCGCAGTTCGTGGAAATTGCCGGTTACACTAGCCAGCCATGGGTGAAACATATCTCACTGTTCTACAAATGTTTGGGAGAAGCTACTAGCACCTCTAGATAGCTGTAGGGTGAAGTTCCCCTTTAATTTAATAAAAAAAAATGGTTTGAAGTTACTGCCCATTTCAATGTGAAATAAAAAAATATTTAAAGCTACATTTGTTGTTTTTCCTGAACTATAGGAACATACACAATATTGTAGTCATACAAGAAGACGTTGGTCATTTGATAGAATTTGTAATTGATGAAAAGTGTCTATTTTGGCTTTAATCAACATGAATATAATATCTTAAATGTTACCATACGTGAATGTTGACAAAGAAAGATCAGGATAATGTAGTTTGTACTTTTGTGTCTTTATGTACTTGTCAATTTTAATCACCATGAAAACACCAAAATCCTTAATGTTACCACTATCACCTATCAAACTAAAGCAACACCTGTCAAACACAAATTGAACCTCTAAATACTAAGGACTGCTAAAATGCTAAAAGTTGGTCTGTCCTTTCAGCAGAAAAAGCTGAACCAAAAATGATTTTCTAGCATCATTATAATCTGAACACATTTTAGAACTTCGGATGTGGTGAATGCAATCTGTTTTCCACAACCAGGGGCCTCATTTTTAAAACTTTGCGGTGGATTTGCATCAGAAGTGGCGTACGGACAAAATATAGGACATGCGTACGCAAAGAAATATTGAGATTTATAAAAGCATACGCACGCACGTCCTACTCCTTTTTACCTTTATAAATCACAATCAACTCTAATACGTGGCGCAGCTTTTGCGGCTACATGTCACTGCCTTTTTTGCCCATAAATAGTCAGTGAAACGCCCCAAAATTAATATTCATTGATTGAGAAAGCATGGGAAACACGGAGGAAAACCAAAAACAGCCACTTCACTCAATGTGAAGTAGAAAATATTATTGGTGAGGTGGAAAAGAGGAGGAAAATGTTGTTTGAAGGGCACAGTGTGCCTATTACCAATGGCGAAAAGGCGTTGGAGTGGCAAAAGCTTGCAGACGCTGTAAGAAAGTCGGACCAAATAAAAAGTGGTCAGATATCAGTCGATGTCAAAGTGTCTAGGGCATCATCGTGAATGTGTGTCTGCCACGGGTGGGGGGAAATTGGCTACATTACAGCAACATGTCTGCATCCCAAATTATTGACATTGGTGGAATGCAAATGCTTTCGATTAATGAACACATGTTCATTCTCATTCATTGTCCTTATGGCAACATGAGTGCAGTCAATAGCACCGATTACATTAATAGACCCTGACCTGTCAGTCGTTCCATCTGGAAAGTGCCAGTCGCCAGAAATCATTTGTTAAATAATATGCATTATTAGGCTATTATTATTATTATATTCTAACAGTGCACGATCAGCTATTGTGCGTCATTACGCATTGTGATGGCATGGCTTTTTTTAACCATCCATTTGATTGTATCTGAAAATCTACAGAGTTCGGTATTATTCTAATTGTAAATGGAAAATAGTTCCGCACAAATGGAATTTATTGCATATTTCAAAATGGTTAAGACATGCGTCACGATGAAACGCATTTAAAAATTATAAGAACTAAATGCATATCTAAATGAACACTATGTTTCTGTATCTGATTACGACAGTTATACTATGAAAACAATATTCCCCAATGGACAATAAATACTATCTATTATCTATTTATTTAATTATCTGCACCACCAGACAGAGACATCGACAGGAATATCAGTTTTAAACATGATTTTGTTCTGTTTACTGTATTATTTATGAGGATGAATTACGTAACATGCCAATATTACAGATAATATTTGAGTGTTCTTCTTGCAAATATGTGCAATATGTGCTTCACTTGCATTTACGTTACAATCTTGTTTTATTTTGTTTGTTTTTCATTGCAGGCTGATTATTGTAAGCATGGCTTTGTGACATCTTCATATTATTAATGAGAGGCATTATTTCGATTTTGTTTAAACAATGCTCTGCACTTTCAGACAGATCTACAGAAGCCTACGTGTTTCATCCATCTGCCGACGGTGTCGCCATCTCTCATTTCACCTGTTTTTGTGCGTACGCATGGGTCAGAGTTGTCGTGAAGGACCGCACATTTGCCCGTCAAGTTTGCTTTTTATAAATCCCAATTATTGCATAGAGAGTTGCGTACGTCTTCTTTTGTGCGCACGCAACGTTTATAAATGAGGCCCCTGATGAATGGCACTATGCACCAGGGCTTCCTTCGGTAGGCTCTGGTCATTCAGTTTGGATACCTTTAATTATAGTAAAAGACACACATGTAGTTAAAGCATGGTAGATCACAATTCATTATTAATATGAGCTTGTACATGAATGTATGCTTCAGTTGAGGACTTGCAGTATTAAGTAAAAATACTACTACATGTCAAATTTGATCTTAAACAATGTGTTTTGTACGCCATACTTTTTTTATATGTACATTTTTGTAATAAACAGCATTTGTAAATATAGATTGTAACATGTGACTCATCTTAAAGACAGACTAATGTGCTGACAGAAGGTCCTCAAATAGATAAGCAGACAACTAAATGGAAGACAAAAGTGTAACAACATCAACAACATTGGTTGATAACTCCTGCAACAGCATGCTTGTTGTTAGGTACATTATAACAGTCTGAAATAATGTATTTAGATTTTTTTGAGGAAAAATATTACATAGTTATTATTCCAATATTGAACCTGGTGCTTTACAATACATTTGGCTGCAGAACTGAAGATCGGTCAGAGCACAGCCTCATTTCCTGAAAACACACAGGTTGGTTAAACATGTTGCAAACTGTTAAATAAAAGCCTGTCTAGGTTTTAAGCCCACTCAGCATGACAAGGTGCAGGCCAAGAGTGTCCAAACGACTGGACAGAAATGGCAAAGAAACAAATAAAATAACACCACACACACTAAACACACAACACATACTGCATTTCTTTTAACAAAAAGCAGACTCTGCCTTCACAATGACATTGTTATGATCAGAAAAAGGAATACAACCACTATCTACACTGCTCAAAAAAATAAAGGGAACACTAAGATAACACATCCTAGATCAGAATGAGCGAACTAATTGTATGAAATACTTTCGTCTTTACATAGTTGAACGTGCTGACAACAAAATCACACAAAAATTTCCAATGGAAATCAAATTTATCAACCCTTGGAGGTCTGGATATGGAGTCACACTCAAAATCAAAGTGGAAAACCACACTACAGGCTGATCCAACTTTGATTTAATGTCCTTAAAACAAGTCAAAATTAGGCTGAGTAGTGTGTGGTGGATGGTCTCCTGAGGGATGTCTTCCCAGACCTTGACTAAAGCATCCGCCAACTCCTGGACAGTCTGTGATCAACGTGGAGTTGGTGGATGGAGCGAGACATGATGTGCTCAATCGGATTCACCCGCATGGAGTTGGTTTCTGACCGTTTGAGTGGACACATGCACATTTGTGGCCTGCTGGAGGTCATTTTGCAGGGCTCTGGCAGTGCTCCTCCTGCTCCTCCTTGCACAAAGGCGGAGGTAGCGGTCCTGCTGCTGGGTTGTCGCCCTCTTACGGCCTCCTTTACGTCTCCTGATGTAGTGGCATGTCTCCTGGAAGCGCCTCCATGCACTGGACACTACGCTGACAGACACAGCAAACCTTCTTGCCACAGCTCGCATAGATGTGCCATCCTGGAAGAGCTGCACTACCTGAGCCACTTGTGTGGGTTGTAGACTCTGTCTCATGCTACCACTAGAGTTGAAGCGCCGCCAGCAATAAAAAGTGACCGAAACATCAGCCAGGAAGCATAGGAACTGAGAAGTGGTCTGTGGTCACCACCTGCAGAACCACTCCTTTATTGGGGGTGCCTTGCTAATAGCCTATAATTTTCACCTGTTGTCTGTTCCATTTGCACAACAGCATGTGAAATTGACTGTCAATCAGTGTTGCTTCCTGAGTGGACAATGTGATTTCACAGAAGTGCAATTGCCTTGGAGTTACATTGTGTTGTTTAAGTGTTCCCTTTATTTTTTTGAGCAGTGTACATTGCCAGTAACAGCCTCATTATCCAACATAGAACACAAATCAGAGGATCCAGACACCCCATGAGGCTGAGTGAGACAGCTGGCTAAAGAACATGAAGGGCCAGTTGTAGATATCAAACTGTTTACCAACTTGGTCCGTGTGGCGCGGTTCCTTCCTTTCTTTGGACACAAGTGTGGTGGAATTTTGAAAATGGTAGGCCCAGCGGTGTCCTTCAGCCTCCTCTTGACCTAGTGGTAAATACATAAACATCAGCAGGTAGATTAAGATATCACAGGAATATATTACTCAAAAAATTAAGTCCTTTCTGAAAAATAAAGTACAGACTTTTAATAGTGGTTATTCAAATATTCAAAACATATTTGTATATACAAAACCATTTACATCAGAGCAATGAAGCCAAAATGACAATACAGTCGTATCCAGACGTTTAGGCACCCCTGACAATTTCCAAAATGAAATTCATGATCCACACCAAATTTATAAATGAAAATTGGCAGGGGTGTCTTAACTTTTGCATACGACTGTAATACACTTGCGATTGCACAAATTTCTGTCAGATGTAATGAAATTATGTTGGTTGATATTAAAAGTTTGACACCATTATCACAAACATCGTGTTGGGTGACTGATGATTTCAAAAAATGTTGCTATCCACGATTCCACACAATGTTTTGGTACTCCAAGTTATGTTTTGTATTGCAGACACTTAAACCACTAAGTTGTAAATAAAAAGTACAAATAATGCATTAAAATTAATCTCTACCTTGTCTGTGAAAAACTGATCTTCCTCAAAGTTGGAACTGCACAGACGTGACTTTTTGGGGCTCCATTTTCTGGGGCCTCATTTATAAACGTGGCGTACGCACAAAAGAAGGCTACGCAATAATTGTGATTTGTAAAAAGCAAACTTGATAAAAAATATGCTGTCCTTCACGGAAACTCTGACCCATGCGTACGCACAAAAACGGGTGAAATGAGAAATGGCGACACCGCCGGCAGATGTGTGAAACACGTGAAGCTGTCCATAACTGCAGACTGTAGTGTAGCTAAACGAAATCGAAATAATGCCTCTCTTTAATAATATGAACATTTCACAAAGCCATTCTTACAATCAACTGCTACAATGTTCTTACTATCAACTTAAATGCAAACGAAGGCATATTTGCAAAAAGAACACTCAAACATGTTCTGTAATTATATTGGCATGTTATGTAATTCATCCTCAAATAATACAAAATAATGTTTAAAACATATCATTGTCGATGCGTCCGTCTGGCGGAGCAGACATACATTAGATTAGATAGATATCTTCATTTTCCACTGGGGAAACTTGTGTTCATAAATGTCATCAGCTTCGGAATCATGGTGTTCATGTAGTATATGCCGTTAGTCCGTTTCATTTCAATCCATCAATTGTTCCGTCGTGACGGATGTCTGAACCATTTTGAAAGCTGGAATTAATTCCATTTGCGCATAATCCCATTTACAATTACATGAATACCGACATCTGTAGCTGATCAGATACAATCACCTGCATGGTCATAAAAAGCCATGATGCCAACCCAATGTGTAATGACGCACAATGGCTGATCTTGCGCTGTTAGAAGATGTGGCAAATGGAAGGATTTGGAGGGAATGCATTTTCAGACAGCAAGAAGACTTGCTTGCAAACGAGGACCAGTGGCTTATGAGCTGGATCCGATTTCCTCGGGGCGTCCTGTTGGACCTCTGTGCTCTATTGGGCCCAGCATTACAGAGGAGAACTCGGAGAAACCATGCCGTGCCAGTCCCACTTCAAGTCCTTACAACACTTGGATTTCTGGCGACTGGCACTTTCCAGAGGGAATTGGTTGACAGGTCTGGGATTTCTCAGCCAAACCTTAGCCGGGTTATGCCAGATGTGTTAATAGGTGTAATTGGTGTGTCACATGATTACATAAAGTTTCCTTACACCGCGGGTGAACAGCCAAACAAAAAAGCGCAATTTCAGCTATGTCCGGTTTTCCAAATGTAATCGGTGCTATTGAAAGCACTTATGTTGCCATAATAAGGGCACCAAATGAGAATGAAAATGCTTTCATTAATCAAAAGCATTTTTATTCGATCAATGTCCAAATAATTTGTGATGCAGACATGTTGCTGTAATGTAACCAATTTTCCCCCACCCGTGGCAGACACACATTCGCGATGAAGCACTAGACGCTTTGACATCGACTGATATCTGACCACTTTTTATTTGGGCCACGGTCCGACTTTCTTACAGCATCTGCAACCTTTTGCCACTCTAACGCCTTTTCGTCATTGGTAATAGGCAAACGTTGCCCTTCAAACAACATTTTCCTCCTATTTTCCACCTCGCCAACAATATTTTCTACTTCACATTGAGTGAAGTTTCTTTTCTTGGTTTTCCTTTCTCTGTTTGCCATGATTTCTCAATCAATGAATATTAATTTCTGGGCGTTTCACTGACTATTTATGGGCAATTATAGTCGTGACATGCAGCCGCAAATGCTGCGCAACATTTAGAGTTGATTGTGATTTATAAAGGGAAAATACCGTAGAAAGTGTATGCGCACGGTTTTATAAATCTGAATATTTACGCACGTCCAATATTTCGTTCATATGCCACTTCTGACGCAAATCCACTGCAAAGTTTTATAAATGAGGCCCCTGGTGTCTCTCCTCATGTCACCAACCATCACCAACCTTTGCTTAAGCCTGGCATCAGAAGGAAATCTGTTTGGAAAGAAAAGTGGTTCATGTTGTGCATTTAGATCTTACATCCAGAAGGTGTGTATATTAGCAATTTACCCTAACAAAGCACCACATCTGCTGTACTGTATGCATTTCAATGAAAATGATTAAAATGTATATTTAATAGTTTAAGTTAAGATGTGACAATAATATACATTTTAAGCTTTTTTTCAAGATGGAACAATAATGTAACTAAACATTGTTTTTCCATGTGCGCCTCCGGGTAACATTGCCCAACTCTCGGGGTATATAGTATATTCAAATAAAAGTGACGGTGTCTGAGTTAAAGCAGTCTCCGCTTGAGTTTCGTGCGAATGTGCAACAAGAAACTCATGTAAGGGGACAATTTCTAAATCACACGCGGTCCCAAAATGATACTAACCCCGTGCGAATAGGGTTTATGAATTTGCACTATAACGTTAGCTATATCAGGCTAGACTTTGAGCTAACATTTCCATTACATGCAATAACACAAAATATGGTTAAAAACAGATCGCCAGCGAGAATGTTGGACATATCTACTGTATACATACTGTATACATGTTTATCTACGTTACATATATTTTTATCTGTTATACAGTCTCCATAACTTATTTAGTTAGCCCACTTCCCTCAGTGAGCAATGTGCAAACTGGCTATGTAACGGATGTTAATTGGTATGCTAAAGTGACTAACAAAAAACAGTATTACAAATTGAACGTTACTTACCTGAAAAACTGAACTGCCGACTCATTTGAGTGTCTTGTGGTGCAACCGAACGCTGAACAAGACATTATTAGGCGATTAAAGTCTCACAGTAACGTTCTTCTTCGTCTTTCCCAAACTGAAGTTCACGTGTCATGGATGAGCTTTGCTAAACCTCTGACAGTTTGTGGCCTGTCTGTCAATGACAATCACATCATAGCCACACCCTAAACTTACTTTTGCTTTATCGCCTGTTTTAAAATCAACAATACCATCATTAAAAAAACTAACATTATGACTTTTTACAGAAGGCTTAAATCTAGCGATTGAGACCATATACTCATTATGAAATTGTTTACTAAAGTAATAAATCAAGTGAGAAGTGTCTCAATTTCTCATAGACTTCTACAGAATCCAAGCTCTTTTGCAACCAGACACATCGCCCCCAGCGGAATTCAGATAGAATGCAGGTTTAAGGCACTTCCTCATTTGCATCAATTTGTCAAACTGGATGCTCACCCTGTGGTTTAGCTGCGTGCTGCTCTTTGTACTTTTTTTTTCATGAACCATGGTCGTAAATGCAGTGTTCCAGGCTGTACAGAGAATGGTGACACTTTTCATATGATTTTTGTCTAACATGATCCCGGTGAAGTTCGACACTCAGTTATTTATATGCTAAAACCATTTTACATACCTGCCAACCTTGAGAAATTTTTATGAGTACCAACTCAGCGCGGACACAGCGTTTCACAGTGGAGCACAGCATTTGGGAAGTGGGCATTCCACCATCTCAATAAGCCAACAAAAAACAACATATGCACACTTATAAAATTACTTGTATATTAAATTAATACAGTAACTACACTATTACAGCCTTTTCCCATTGCTTGTAATTCAACAAGCAAAAACTACACTCTTTTCTGAGAGTCTTATGAAATCCTGAAACTGATTATACTGAGTGGCAATTTAAACCATAGAATTACAATGAAAACATTCCAATAGGGTCCGTTATTATTAATAATTCTAGAGTGTAGGGCACTCCCAGGGCCAGATTAACAATGTCCTGTGCCCTGGGCAACAAGACTCAAAGGCCCCCCCGCCCCAAAGCAACAATTGCAAAGTTGCTGTCATCAAAAGAATATAGCCTATACCTCTATAATATCAAATCAGGCTTCTGCATGGCTCATTGCAGAAGTATGTATGTACAGTAGCCTCAGCATAAAGAGCATATAACCTATACTTCTATACTAACAAATCAGGCTTCTGCATGGCTCAGTGGAGATTCATGTACTGTATGTAAAATAGCCTTAGCATAAAGTGCATTCAAGAGACAGAACAAGCACAAATGTTTAACATACTGTAACCTTTTACAATGAATCTTTCACAGAACTTGGTGTAATTATTAAATGCTTCAATATGCATTTAATCAATTATATTTTGACTGCAACAGTGAAATAAAGCAGACAGCTAGGTAAGCCTAAACTTAAAACCAGAGATTATTTCTAAAATGCTAAAATGTGAAATTATCACCAGCCATGAAACAGGCAATTAGGGTGTATGAGGAAAAGTAAACCACTGGCTGCACTGTTACATGTAGATCAAAGTCAAGATCATGTTAATTGTTTCACAATCTACTATAGGCCTATCAATATTTTATGTAGATGCACTACTATATATTCGTACTATTTTATTTTAACAAATGGGCTTTACATCTGGCCTCCTTTCAAGACTGAACTCACTAAATAAACACACAAACATTTAAATTAGTAGGCCTAATGGCCTATCTTTGCTTTAAAAAGTTAAGCCTAACATACTGTCATTCCAGACTATATGTGTGACGCCCTGGGGAACCCTTCACATGGTGAAGATTTTACTTTCTGGGCTGAATATTTGGAAACTACAAATTCTTCTGAATAAACATATTTTTGAATCACTCAGATATCTTTATCACAACTGAAGTCATTTTAACGTTGACATGAGTCAAAAAGTGACAAGGGAGAAAACTGCATTCAAAGATTCCATTCTGTTTCATTCTAATTCTATTGTGATCTAATTCTCTCGCTTCCAATTAAAGACTGATACAAGTTACAGGATATCCATTTCTGCTTAAAATATAATCCTTCGTGACATTACTGCAATGATGTTTATATATTTTTATCATAGCCTATTTTCGTAACAGTTAAAACTGATAAGCACTTCGCAGCATGTGTTGAAACCTCTTCTAAAAATAGGACTGTATTTTGCTATTGCCTAAATGGAAGGAAAATCCTGTTGTTCATCACGTTGTGAATGTAAATGTTTAAAATACAAGGCTAGGTTAATAACTTTTAGCAAGTTATTTTTAAGTTTAATACAGGCTGTCTTCATTGACCGGATGTTTGAGTCTGTCTACTACAGCACTGAAGAGCAGAAGACGTAACGCATTCGATTTGACAACGCTTGAACATCTGGCTAGCTAACATGTAAAAAAACAATGAAATTAACTGTTTTAACAAGTAATCATGATTATTTTGTACATTACAATTAAGTTAAGGGTGTAACCTATACAAAACTTAAAAAATATCAATTTTGACAAGGAACACATTTTCGATCTTTTTTGTCTTATAGCCAACAATGAGTGTGTGCGAATCCGACGGGTTCTTGCATGATATTTTGATCGAACGTGTTGCAAAAGTCTGCATGTAATTAGGAAATTGAGGACTGCGTTTACAACGTGATCAGTGGAGATTATATTGGTGTTGGCCAGGGCCCCTTAGATGTCCTGTGCTCCTGGGCAAGTGACCAAGTTGCCCTAATGGTTAATCCGGCCGTGGGCACTCCCAATTATAACATTTCCAATTATTCGGATAGATGTTGTGGAAGTCTCCAGTTCATATAGTTGTTTCCTCCCCTGTACATGACGTTTGCAATCTAAACAGAAGGGCTGGATGTGTGTTATAATCAATTCTGCCATTATATTTTTATTAAATAATAAGTCTGCCTTCTCATTCAACATCAGCACCTCCCTCTATCAGCTAAGGCTTGCTGCACTAACGTGAAACGTTGCCCTACATAACGTGCTGTCATATGAATCACACATGTGTGTAAGCACTAAACATCTGTGTCTTTTTAATGAGCAAGGTCTCTCTACCGGTTAGTTGACTAAAACCCAGTAGGCAATCGATGGTGCGCCGCCAGCGTTTTGTCGCAGGCGGGGCGCTGGTGTCTATAATGTCGTTCAGCCAGCGGGCCGCCAGCTTTTGCCGCTTTTCTCCGGATATAATTTGCATCAGCTAATTTGCATCTCTGTCGGCTTTCCACCAGCGGCCCGATCGCGGCGCACCGTCGGCTAGCCACCGGAAG
>JACXGM010031575.1:0-12919 GCA_016801145.1 Umbra pygmaea
ACTGACACCAGTAGTTACTAGTCTCCAGTGGATCTTAAACTAACAACCATGGTACTGACACCAGTAGTTACTAGTCTCCAGTGGATCTTAAACTAACAACCATGGTACTGACACCAGTAGTTACTATTCTCCAGTGAAACTTAAACTAACAACCATGGTACTGACACCAGTAGTTACTAGTCTTCAGTGGATCTAAACTAACAACCCTGGTACTGACCACAGTAGTTACTAGTCTCCAGTGGATCTTAAACTAACAACCCTGGTACTGACCACAGTAGTTACTAGTCTCCAGTGGATCTTAAACTAACAACACTGGCACTGACACCAGCATGTTCTAACCGTTGAGTTGCAAAGGACATACATTGTATTTTTTAAACCGTTACATTGGACCTTACATTTTGTGAGGTTTGGTTTTTCCCCCACGTCACAACGCAGGGCAAGTAATAAACTGGAGACTACCAGGTGCAGTTCAGAGTAGTCAATATTTAGTTTCTTTATGGCTTCATTTTGTTTTCCTCCTGACACCCCTCTATCGTTACAGTAAATGATATGCCATTTGAAAACTCTGAAACTGTACTTTCATAAAATGTAAATAAAAAAATAAAACATTTTTTTTACTTCAGTGACCAGATATAAGCGATGGATCACATATTCTTGGCATAATTTGGGCCCCTTAGTACCAATTGAGTATTGTTTAAATGCCACAGCCTACCTGAGTATTGTTGCTGACCATGTCCATCCATTTATGACCACAGTGTACCATCTTCTATTGGCTACTTACAGTAGGATAACGCACCATGTCACAAAGCTCACATCTCAAACTGGTTTATTGTACATGATAATGAGTTCATCTTACTCAAATGGCCTCCAGTCACCAAATCTCAATGCAAAAATCCCTTGGTGTCAGTGGCAATTCTACATTAGGGTCAAGTGGGGCTGTGCTCCACCAGATGGCGTTGTTGCACAAAAAATATATTGTTAACTAAATTGAGTGCCAGCAAGATCATAGTTTATAAAAAAATGTTGTAAAATGTTACAAAATGTTGTGGAACTTGTTGTTAGACAATTTATATATCTTAGTTGTTGAATATTTTTATGATGAGTCAAATATTTACACAATGATATTTGATTCAGGTGCATCAGAATTATCTGAACTGATCCAGTAAGATTATGTTTTTACAGTGAGCGCCATAATATATTGGATAGTGACCACTTTTAGGGTATTTTGGTTCTGTACTCTAGTACTTTGTGTTTGAAATGATACAATAACAACGAGGTTGAAGTGCAGACTTTCAGCCTTAATTTGAGGGTATATTCATAATACAAATAATTGCTCATATTTGGTTGCATTTGCTTTGCATGCAAAGATTGCTTAAAGTCTGCAATGTATCAACATCACCAGACACTGGTTATCTTCCCTGGTGATGTTCTGCCAGACCTGTACTGCAGACATCCTCAGTTCCTGCTTGTTTCTGGGACTAATTGCCTTCAGTCTCCTTTTCAGCATGTAAAATGCACGTTCAATTGAATTTAGATCCAGATAAAGTTTAGGAAACTCCCCCAACAACACCCAAGATGCAGGTGTAGATGTGTCAAAGTCTACCATATGTAGAAGCAGTGTCTGAAATTAACTTTTTGCCTCACCTGCCAAGGAGACAGGTAAACGTTTCCAATGGATCTTAAACTATATTTTTTACTGGCCAAAATAATAAATTACATTTTTGTGTCACATTCACCTCAATAGATTTTATTGAAATAAAAGAAAGTAGAAAAGGTATTAGGTTGAATACAAACTTAAAGAAGAGTGGCCGGCATCATACTGTAGACAGCCACTTGACAGTCCATTTCCAAACCACAGTTTCTCACATAACATTATTTTTTATGTGATTTGTCCTCCTTTTTGTCTGTGAGTATTTGTTTCAAAGTTTGGGTTACTCCAAATATCGGTAAATATCGCCACATAACTGCTATGTAATGAATGGTAGCCGGCAGCAGATGCGTGGCAAGTGAGCCATGTCGAGAAGCTGTTGTCCCGTACGATAAACAGTGCTGCAAGATAAGGAGCATTAGAAACGTTCTTTGGCTGGCAACCAGTGATGGGAAGGGTTCTTTTATCATCAATCCTAATTTACTTTAGACTCAAAGTTCCGCCCTTGGTCGCTGTGAAGCTCAGCCGGGACCCCGAAGCGTGTAAACATCTCCTCTACCAGCTTTTCTGCAGTCGTGGTGGCACTTTGATCTGGCACAGCGTAGGCTTCGGGCCACTTTGTGAAATACTCCATGGCCACGAGAACGTAGCGATTGGCGGATTCTGTGACCGGAAAAGGTCCTAGAATGTCCACTCCCACTCACTCCATCGGGGCCCCCACTAAGTACTGCTACAGTGGGGCATGGGAGCGCTGCGATGGCCCCTTCTGGGCAGTGCAGGCGTCACAGCAGTGCACGTGGAGCTCCACATCTTGTCGACAGCCAGGCCGGTAAAACCGCCTCCTAAGGCGGTGGAGGGTCTTGGCGTTCCCGTAGTGCCCCGTCCCCACTGAGCCATCGACAAGCTGGAGGACCTGGGGCTGCAGCACACAAGGCACCAGCAACTGCAGCAGGTCATGGCCTTTCCCAGGGGCCTGCCATCTCCGGTATGCTACCCCGTCATGGAGCTCCAAGTTGCCCCATTGGGAATAGTAGGCCTTTAGTTCGGGCCCCATCGCTGACACACTTGTCCACTTGGGGCGCTGTTGCGTCTCTAGCCAGCTTCTCACCAACAGCAGGCTCTAGTCTGCTTCCTGCTGCTGCTTTAACTGTTTAGGGCTCAGGGAAAGCCACCCCTCCTCACTGTTGGCAGCCTGCGCTGCTGTCACCATTGGCATTGATTGGTCCCTTTCATCCTGTCATTGGCAGTAACGGCACTCAACAGCCATGCAGGGACGCGGGGAGAGTGCATCTACATTTCCATGGTGTCGGCCCGCCCGATGCTGGATCTCGAAGTCATACTCCTGGAGGGCCTCCAGCCACCGAGCCACTTGGCCTTCAGGATGTTTAAAGTTCATAAGCCAGGTGAGTGGGGCATGGTCTGTGCGGATCAGGAACCGGGCGCTATGCAGATATGTTCGGAACTGCCGTGGCGCCTTGACCACCGCCAGTAGCACTCGTCGGGTCACACAGTAATTCTTCTCTGCCCGGTTCAGGGAGCGGCTGTAGTATGCCACTGCACGTTCCCCCTGCTTCCCCTCCTGGGAGAGCACAGCCCCGATCCCCACATTGCTGGCGTCAGTGTCTACAATGAATGACTGGTGAGCATTGGGATAGGCCAGGACTGGAGCTTCGGTCAGAGTCACCTTGAGTTTGTTAAAGGCCTCGGCACAGGAATCATCCCAGATGAATGGTTGGTCCTTGTGGGTCAACTGACAGAGGGGACTCGCGATCGTGGCAAAGTTCCGGATGAAACAGCGTTAGTATGACCCCAGGCCCAAAAAACTGCTCAGCTCACTGATATTAGTAGGGGTTAGCCAGTCTCGTACAGCAGCCACCTTAACTGGGTCAGTAGCGACACCGCAGGCACTGACCACATGGCCCAGAAACGCTGTCTCCCTCGCCAGCAGTCGGCATTTTTCAGGGTTCAAACGCAGTCCTGCATGACGAATGGTGTCAAATACCTCTCTGAGTTTGAACAGGGCTCTGTCAAAGTCATTTGCACCAGCAAATCATCGAGGTAGACCACACAGCGGCTCCAGGGAATGTCTGCCAGCACCTTCTCCATCAACCGTTCAAATGTAGCTGGTGCATTGCAGAGTCCAAATGGCATGACACGAAACTGCCACAGCCCTTGCCCAATGGTGAAGGCGGTCTTTGGTCTTGCATCGGGGGCCAGTTCCACCTGCCAGTAACCGCTGCGCATGTTGAGGGAGCTGAACCAGCTGGACCCTGCGATGTAGTCAAGGGCTTCATCAATGCGATGAGTCTTTCTTGGTGACGTCGTTTAGACATCGGTAATCCACATAGCACTGCCAGCTGCCATCATTCTTCCTTACTAAAACAGCTGGAGCTGCCCACGGGCTGTCAGAAGGTTCAATCACTTTAGCTGCAGCCATCTCATGAATCTTGTTCTCTGCCGCCTGTTTTTTGACGAGAGACAGTCGAAGGTGGCGCAGACAAATTGGCTGGGCGACCCAGTCTCAATGGCATGCTGGACCAACCCTGTCTGTGTGCAGTCTTCATCTTTGGCAGCAAAAATGTCTGTATATTTATTGAGGAGACACTTCACCTGTTGCTGCTGCTGTGGGTTGAGGCTGTTACTACTACGTCGCCCTAGGTCATGTACAGCTTCGGTCGTCTCGGAGGATGGATGGGCAGCAAGCATAGCAAGCGGAGCTGGGGCGGGCTGAGGCTGTATGGAGTCAATGGCAGTAGATAGCTTGGTTAGCTGTCTGGTCCATTTAGCCTCTCTGGCTAACGCTCGACCACTGGCTCGCCGGCGCTTGGGCTTGTCCTCCTTTTGGACTAATTGGAGTGCCAGAGTCTCTGTGCCAAGAGTAATAGCTTCCCTTGACACATCAACACAGGCGCCCAGTGATTCAGCAGGTCCAGGCCAATGATGCAGGGGTCCCGGATATCGGCCAGCCAGAACTCATGCAGCCGCTCCTGGTCTCCAAACTGGACTTTTAGTGGCTTCCTCCCTGTCATGCCCACCTTTTCTCCTGTCACCATAACCATCTGTGTGGTGGTTGACAACCAAGCCATGGAAAGTGGCTTCGTAGTATCTGGCAAGATGCCAGGTCGTACCAAGGAAATGGTAGACCCCGTGTCCACCAGGGCTTGACAGGGTTGGCCATCCAGTCGACAGTTCAGGTATAGTCCTCTGGTGTATACACGGCAGCCGACCACAGTGCATCGGCCTTGGAGAAGTGTTGGAGACCGGAGTGGTGAACACCTCATTAGACCACTCCTCCGTCAATTCCCCCCGGCTGAGCAGATCTGGCCTTCGGCGCTGGTGCTGGGCAGTCGCGGGCTATGTGCCCAGGTTCATTGCATCTGTAACACCGGTCTGTGGACCAGGGGAAGCATCGCCGGGGTGGTTGGGCCTGGTGCCGTGATCTTGGTTGAGGCCGAACCTGGCAGACCGCTTCTATGTCTTCACCGTCATCACAGTCAGCTAACCGAACACATGGTTGGCGTACGTGTGAGGTGGGCCACCTGGAGAGTACCCCTTCAGTTTTTCAGCCTCGTGAAGTGCCTCGTCGACTGTCTTGGGCCTGGTGAGGCAGACATGTTAGCGCAACTTTTCTGGTGTAAGTCCCCTGCAGGAAGGCGTGGAGGGCCAGCTCCTCTTGCGCAGTCACTTGGAATTGGGGGTAACCTTGTCGGGCATGCAGCTGCACATCTGCAGCAAAGGTGCCCAGACTTTCATCCCCTTGACGGTGGCGGTTGGTCACTTGCTCTCTGCTCTGATCTGCGAATAGTCACTGCCCAAATCGCCTTTCCCGTGCCGTGGTCAGGGCCTGGAGGTCCCGTTGTTCTGCTGGAGCTAGGTCAAGATGCACCTGCACTGCTTTCCCCTCTAAAGGTAGAGCTCTAGCTGCATCATTCCGTTGTACTTGGGCAGTTTGGCTGATGACCTCAGCATGGCAGTGGCAGGGCGTGGCAGGCTGGGCACATAAAGCAGGGGTTGATGTAAGTCAGGACTGCTAACAGGTAGCACGTTGCTTGTAGTAGCTCTGGGTTGTGGGCGTGGCCTGGCAAAACCCGATCGGAGTAACTGCAGGGCGCTGGAACCATCCGGACACATTAGGTAGCTTCCATGTTAAGCAGGCTTCATCTTTTTCTGTGTCAGGTTCCTTAAATGCACCTGGGTCTGCGCTAGTGCTCGTTCTAGCTCATCAATCTATCTCTTTATCTTCTTCCGATAGCTAATCCCACTTCTGACACCAATGTGGCAAGCTGAGCAGAAGAATTTGGCGTGACACAGAGATTGATTTTATTGGAGCGATTTCTATGTCCCGTCCTATTACACCGCTCGACTATAGAAAGAGTCACACTTTTTATTATTCCTTTGAAATATCAACAGTGAGCCTCATCTCTGGCCATACAATTCTCAGTCATGGTAGGCACACTTTTTAGATAATTTTCACTCTCCCCATCACCTTAACACAATAACTCAACAGTTAAATAACCACATAACGTTAATCCCATTAACACGGCATAATCATGTAACATAACACTTAAAAATAACAGTTTTTAGGAATTGGCAGTACCATACAGTACCAGTTCCCTGTCGCCCGGCCGCCCCCCTATGTTCCGTTGCGCCCGGCCGCCCCCTGTGTTCCCTGCTGCCCGGCCGCCCCCTGTGTTCCCTCTCGCCTGGCCGCCCCCTGAATTCCCTGCTGCCCGGCCACCCCCTGTGTTCCCTGCCGCCCGGCCGCTCCCTGTGTTCCCTGCCGCCCGGCCACCCCCTGTTTTCCCTCTCGCCCGGCCGCCCCCTGTGTTCCCTGCCGCCCGGCCACCCCGCCGGTGTTCCCTACCGCCCGGCAGCCCCCTGTGTCCCCGCTTGCCTGGGCCCTGCTACCCTCCCTTGCCCTCCTTCTCTCGTGTCTTTGTGTGCATGTCTTTTTGTTTCAGTGTTTGTTGGTGGAGTGGTCGTGCCAGGTGTCGCTCCTTAGGTGGGGGGTTCTGTCACAATGTCTGTAGACTCTGTCCTTGTTCTGTGTCACTACAGGGTGGTTTCTCCCCTTTGGGTTTTGTTTTCCCGCTCTTTGTGTCACATGATCCAGTCACATGTTTTGGTTAGCATATCTGTTCCGTTGATTAGTCCACACCTGCACATCCTCCCCTCGTTTGTTGGGTATTTAGTTCTGTTGGTTTGTTAGTTCTGTGTGGTTCATTGTTTCTTGTCAAGGTACGTGGTTGTTCTATTTTGTCGACTTCCTTATTATGTTGAAATGTTTAGCGTAGAGTCTAGTCTTGTGTTTAGGTAGTGTTGTCGTTTTACATGTTATGTATCATTGTAGTCCCTAATGTTTCGTGTCTGTTTCTTGTCAAGTTCCTCCTAGTGCAAATAAATATATGTTCTGTGAAGACGCGCCTGACTACACTATCTGTGAACGTGACAAATAATGAAAATAAGCAAAAACACATACTTAAAATGAGCAAAACAAAGAATGGGGTTAGGGATTATGAAAATTGTAAAAAAAAGTAAATCATCACATAATGTGTTAATAATGTGTTTTTAATATAGTACAGGGGGAATTAAATTTTCAAATGACTTGTTTTGTGTTTTTGCATTTTCCATACTGTCCCAACTTTTTCAAAATTGTAGTTCTATTATTATTATTATTAGTTAAATTACTTATTTTTAGATTTGATTAATTGGGGAGAGATTGGCAGCTTAAAAGCCAACTCCAAGTACAGTAGATCTGTTTATGTTAAACGTACAATATCTAGTTTTTGGCCGCTAGGGTTCTCTCAATCAAAACAATAGCAAAATATGTACTTGAAAGACGTCAGGAAATACCGTGAGATCATGGGTTTTGTTATCGTCGTCAATGACAACCTTTCAATCTAGCGTCTCCGGCAGAAAAAATGTTCACTGACAAAGTAATGTATTGTCAAAAATATTATAACTTAATTCATGTTATGTTTGGCGATTCCCTGGAACCTAGAGCAACTAGATCAGTCAAAGGTTATTTGATGCCATTGATGGAAGACAAAATGAAATGTCCCTTGTCTTCAAATTATATTACAAATTTCTCTGGGTTTGACAGTTGGTGGAAACATTTAGGATAATGTAAGTACAAATCTAAGAAATATATGTAAGTGATGTATAGTGATGTTTGTTTTTTTAATGCAAAGTACATCTTTTGTTATTGTTTTGGAAAACTACATATTGTACCTTTAAAAGACAACAAAGTGGTAGGATATTCGTATCACTACCAAGTCCTGTAAAAGGTTAATTACAGGATCCCTGTACATTGGAGAGGTCATTTGCAGTTTCTTTATAAAACATAGGTTATAGATGCTGATAGCCCATCTCACGTAATCAGCAAGCTATGGAAACAGGAGATTAAATACACACATACTGTATTAATCTGTCCACTGTGAAATAACGTCATTGTATGTGTGTGCCTGTATCAGTGACTAGGGCTGGTCAGAGATAAGGCTTGTGAAGCATGTGATCGTGATTCATATTCGGTAGCACACATAGAACTGCGGCACAGCCCTTTAGTACACACCATATTTCATAAACCCTTTGTTTACAGCTATAGCACCTAGTTTTTGTCTATTACTGTGGTCTAAATTAGTACACTATATAGGTCTTAGAGTTTCGGTCTAATGTAATCCATTATATAAGGAATAAAGTGACATGTAGTACTGACAAAAAGGTTTATTAAAAACCAGACAGGGACCATTTACAGTGCTTGTAGATACTCCAGTAGGTCTTTTTACCTCATCATCATTATAAACCAAAGTTCACCTCATCCATATTTCCATAGAGCATTCCAGAGGAGCTCTGGTTAATAATATGTTAATAGCAGGTTTAAGCTCAGACTAAATACAAGGCCAAGAAGATACTCCACTCAAGTCAATGTGTGTTTAATATTAAAGTTAAACTTAACATATTTCCTGATGTGTTCAGGGACTGTTCATTATTCAATGGACTTGTCAAACTATGGGTATCAATAAAAATTTGCCCCACCTTCATCAATGCAAAAAATATTTTCACCTGACCCCTTTTCTTTAACACCCTCCCCATCTAAATATTATGAAGAAAAACATATAATGTGTAAGTAATGTGTTTCTAATATAGTACAGAGTGAATAAAAATTTTAAATGACTATGTTTTTATTTATTTATT
The DNA here is from genome assembly GCA_016801145.1 of Umbra pygmaea. Classification (NCBI taxonomy): domain Eukaryota; kingdom Metazoa; phylum Chordata; class Actinopteri; order Esociformes; family Umbridae; genus Umbra; species Umbra pygmaea. Next base: position 8,843 of record JACXGM010031575.1, read on the forward strand.
GCATTTTCCATTCTGTCATTTCTCTGAATTGGTGTTGTAAAAGCACCTCACCCCAGAGTGTGACAACGACATGTGCAAATGGTTGAAGCTGTCTGTGAGTACTCCTGCCAGTTGGCCTGCACACACTCTGAGAACGTGACTGGGGATGCCGAAAAATGAATTTGGCCTTCTATTATTGGACCCATTCGAAAATGCACATCTTTTCTATCTGACTAGCTATGCATCACTAAATATAAAATCATGATACCAAAAATAAAAAGATAAAGAAACTGAATTGTCACACACTTGTGGTTGAGGAAGAAAGACCAAACATGGAGTGGAGTGCATCAGATGTATTTCGAACTCCACAAACTGTATTTCTTCCTGAGTTGCTAAATGGACATAGATTGGAGTTGCACAGCGTATATATATAACTGATACTGTACTATGGTCTTATCGCAACATAGAACATGTTTGTAGTATAAAGAGCGTACGCCTATTCCACACTAAACAGGATACTTTACTTACGACTCGTAACATGGAGAAGACACAGATTAGTAAAATAAGATTTGATCTTTATACAGCAAAACAGGAGAGGTCCAACAGAAAACAGGAGCAAACTCACAATGAACAGCAAAAACCCTATGAACACCTGGGCTTAAAAAGCCAACTAGACACTAATCATCACCAGATGTACGTAATGGGTAATCTAATCATCACCAGATGTATGTAATGGGTAATCTAATCAATCAAGCCCTAGACTTACTATCATTATAGTAACACATTACAATTACACCCAGCAACCAGAGGGTGGAGCCATCATCCCATAAATAAACTGAAAAACAAGTAAACACGTCTAATAATTACAGTACCTTGCATTTTGGCCATGCACACTATTGGCATGTTCATCCCTGAAAGTGACCCTAAAGCATGATAGATCATTGATGCTTTGGGGCAGCTGTGCTTTAGGGAAGTTTATTGTTAATACATTTTAGGTTTGCCAGCCAATCATTTTGAAACCTATGATTTGTGCTGTACTAGTAATCCTACTGCTTATTAAAGAACATTGTTTAAAAACGTATTGTTTAAATATAAGGCATAGAACTCTTTCTTGTGTTTTGGTTTAAAATATATATATTTTTTATTGTGCTGTTAAGTTTTTATTAATTCCCTTTGCACAATTTTATGAAAGGTGCTAATACTAACTGATTTCAGTTTATGTGGGATACCATTAATCAATTCTGTCATCTACAGTACATCGTACTGTTGGTATTTCCTCTTCATTCTCTGTAACTCCTGTTTAAATCCAGTGTGAGTTTGTTTGATCTCCAGGTCACACCCTTTCTGTGATTAGCCAACAGGCGGAGAGAGTTTATAAACACAGTTGTTCCTATCTCTTCTCATTACAAACAGCCTTTACACTCAGCTCTCTCTGCCACTTGACCCTCAGTTCCGGAACAGACCGTAGGTTGATGCATGGAAATGGAAAGCAATATGGAAGCTGGACTGAAGCAGCGATGCAAAAGCAAAGATGAACTGATAAGTAAGCCTTTGTTTTCTGGGATTGTATAACTCACTACAACTCAAGTTCTCCTCTGTTTCTTAATGTTCTGAATGTTTACCATTCCTGGTTTGAATAACACTACTTTACCAGTCTCACTATATCACCCTCTCTCACTCTCTCTCACCCTCTCTCGCCCCACCCTCCCACCTTTGAGTTGAAGTCTAGTCTTTCTCATGTTATGTCCGATTGTCATTTAATATAAGTACGTTAAGTACTTAGTCAAGTTATGTTTTCCTGAATATCAAAATATCAGTGTTTGTTGTGTCTTTAACCTATGACGTTAACCTATGTTAAAGATACGCTTGACACAGTCAATAATCCTTACTTTGAAAACACCTACCTAATCACTTGCTATGCACTTTATCTGTACTGTAAAAAACACTATGGTGAGAAACTACGAGCCATATCTATAAGTCCCTGCTTCATCGCGTAGTGTGCTATTTAACGTATAATGGAGTGTTGAAATATGATAATAATGCTTTACACCAGGTTTTCATATGATATACTAAGTAAACCTCTCATTTTAGGCTAGATGTGTAATTTCATTTACCGTATACACTCACCTAAAGGATTATTAGGAACACCCGTCCAATTTCTCCTTATTGCAATGATCTACTCAACCAATTACATGGCAGTTGCTTCAATGCATTTAGGGGTGTGGTCCTGGTCAAGACAATCTCCTGACCTCCAAACTGAATGTGAGAATGGGAAAGAAAGGTGATTTAAGCAATTTTGAGCGTGGCATGGTTGTTGGTGCCAGATGGGCCAGTTTGAGTATTTCACAATCTGCTCAGTTACTGGGATTTTTTACGTACAGCCATTTGTAGGGTTTACAAAGAATGGTGTGAAAATGGAAAAACGTCCAGTATGCAGCAGTCCTGTGGGCGAAAATGCCTTGTTGATGCTAGAGGTCAGAGGAGAATGGGCCGACTGCTTCAAGCTGATAGAAGGGCAACTTTGACTGAAATAACCACTCGTTACAGCCGAAGTATGCAGCAAAGCATTTGTGAAGCCACAACACGCACAAACTTGAGGCAGATGGGCTACAACCCCACCGGGTACAACTCATCTCCACTACAAATAGGAAAGAGAGGCTACAATTTGCAAGAGCACACCAAAATTGGACAGTTGAAGACTGGAAAAATGTTGCCTGGTCTGATGAGTCTCGATTTCTGTTGAGACATTCAGATGGTAGAGTCAGAATTTAGTGTAAACAGATTGATAACGTGGATCCATCATGCCTTGTTACCACTGTGCAGGCTGGTGGTGGTGGTGTAATGGTTTGGGGGATGTTTTCTTGGCACACTTTAGGCCCCTTAGTGCTAATTGGGCATTGTTTAAATGCCACGGCCTACCTGAGCATTGTTTCTGACCATGTCCATCCCTTTATGGCCACCATGTACCCATCCTCTGATGGCTTCTTCCAGTAGGATAATGTACCATGTCACAAAGCTCGAATCATTTCAAATTGGTTTCTTGAACATGACAATGAGTTCACTGTACTAAAATGGCCCCCACAGTCACCAGATCTCAACCCAATAGAGCATCTTTGGGATGTGGTGGAACGGGAGCTTCGTGCCCTGGATGTGCATCCCAAAAATCTCCATCAACTGCAAGATGCTATCCTACCAATATGGGCCAACATTTCTAAAGAATGCTTTCAGCACCTTGTTGAATCAATGCCACGTAGAATTAAAAATGGGGTCAAACACAGTATTAGTGTTGTGTTCCTAATAATTATTTAGGTGAGTGTATGTGCATAACTTATAAGTAGAATAAATACTAGAGACTTCATTTAATAAATGACACGTTTAAAAGCAAGTGGTTTAATGACAGGGCACATGATACAGTACACACCCTTTTAGTTTACACTCAACCACTTTTACTACCGGTAGTCGTTTAGCAGAAGCTCTTATCCAGAGGCTTCAGCTTTTAGCCTGGCATTTTGACCATACCACAAAACCCAGTGGCAGCTTATTGTTACTATAAACTGGACAAGTGTGGTGAAAATGTCCCAGTGCATTATTGATATTACTTCCTCCCATTCAGGACCGCAGGAGGGACTGTTAGACCAAAATGTTTGACAGCTGCACTAATTAGACGAGTACTGACACAAAAATATATTATAATAGCCACTGGCAAAAATGCTAATACTGTATTATATCCCTTTAAAATGTTGTTTATTTAATGTCCCTAACTTTCTCTCTCGTCTCCTCCTCTGTCTCTTTAGCCGATGTAGGTTCAGGAAGTCTGGGCTGCTGTGGCTGGTTCCTGGTTATCCTGTCTGGTTTATTTACATTCCTCACGTTTCCCTTCACCATCTGGTTCTGCATTAAGGTAAGACACAGCAAAATAGAAACTGATTGTGTGAAGGTATTCCCTGGGTAGAAACTGACTGTGTGAAGGTATTCCCTGGGTAGAAACTGACTGTGTGAAGGTATTCCCTGGGTAGAAACTGACTGTGTGAAGGTATTCCCTGGGTAGAAACTGACTGTGTGAAGGTATTCCCTGGGTAGAAACTGACTGTGTGAAGG
>JACXGM010031577.1:0-12918 GCA_016801145.1 Umbra pygmaea
CATAGTGGTTGGGCCTTTAGTGTGAGGACATAGTGGTTGGGCCTTTAGTGTGAGGACATAGTGGTTGGGCCTTTAGTGTGAGTCCATAGTGGTTTCCAAAGCGGTAGATGTAGACTTGTTGCAACTCATTGGGCGAACATTGCACTAGTCCTTCATACAGCATACATAGATATATTACATTTCTAGATAAAGATACATTCCGTAGCTAGACATTCATATACTACATAGCTAGATATTGATACACTAAATAACTTGATTCTGATACACTAAATATCTATACTACACATAGCTATATAGAGTTATATTTCATAGATACTTTACATAGCTAAACACAGTTTCATTATAGACTTTATATGACCAAAGGTATGTGGACACCCATACTAATGGTGGAGGAGGGACAATGGTCTGGGCCGTTCCAGGGATAATTGAGCCCTTCCAACTTTGTGGCGACAGTGTGAAGATGGCCTTTTCCTGTACCAGCATGACTGTGCCCTATGCATACTTAAAGGTCCATAGAGACATTGTTTGAAAAGTTTGGTGCGGAGGAACTCGAGTGGCCTGAACAGAGCCCTGACCTCAACTCTACTGAACACTTTGAGATGAATTGAAATGGTGATTGTGAGCCAGTGCAATGTGGGGTTGTTAATAGGAGGCAAAATGCAGAGGTTTCTCTATTTTCATGTTTTACTTGAAGACAGGAATTAATGGACATAGAAGTACTATTCTTTTAGAGTTGCTGAATAAACAACGAAAAGGTCTTCGCACGACTATAACTATACAAATATGTGGTTTAGGCACAGCAGCTAGTAAAGAGTGTATGCTATAGACTTCATCCCAACATAAATGACCTACGATACATTACAGTATGTGGTAAAGGCACTATTTGTTTTTAAGCCCACTGCATAGAATCGCCGAGCCATGTCAATAAGAATTTCTCTGCATAGGATGATGTATGTTGTTCAATGCATATGATAAATAAACACTTTGACTTTGACTTGACTATTGGTAATAATGTACCAGTTGTTCCTCAGCCCTCTCCTCACACGCCACAAAAGTCAATAGTGAGTCTTTAGCTCCAATGGCAGTCCCAAGTGTGGCAGGATTTGGACACAACTGCTACCCTGGCATGTTCAGTATATGATGCTACGTTGCACAGAGGAGCGTTAACAGGTCTAATATCACCCATCCATCTCAACCAAACCTTGGGAAGACAAATATCAGTGCAGTGTTGAGCCACACGCTCTAGCGTTGCTTCACTTCTTGGAGCTACTGTGTTAATAGTCGATTGTCAAATCTAATTTGGCAATAGAATGAAAAATTTATTTTTTCATTCGATTTGTAATGTCTTGCTTGTAAATTCTGGAAAAAAAAATTTTTTTTGTGTTCAACCATGTGTTACCGGGGGCTAACTATGCGTTTCTGAACCACGGGCACAGGAGTTAGGAGTAACAAACACTCAAGGAAAGGAATCAAAGACGGTTTTCAATTGATGAGGGTATTGTGGGTGATCCAAAACATAGTATGCAGTTTACATCAGAGGCCTATATCATATAATCGTATTCACACTCCTGTATCGGGACTGCCATGTTTGGAGGCAGCTTATCAAATAATCCAGTCATTTGAAGTCCCTATAGGGCAGGAAGTGGGTCACTGTTTCACTATGCCTCAATCTATAATGGCACTAGGATATGATGTGTAGGAGTAGTTCCTTTAAAACACTTGTGTGGACACACTATCCCTCTCTCCATTTCTCTTTCACTCCGACCACCCCCCTCTCTACAGCAGCTATCTTGTTTTGTCGACTCTGGAGATTTCCCCACATTTAGCCTGCTGTAATGCACCAGGACTATGATTCAGCGCTACACCAGCAGAGCAGATCCACATGAGAGGCTGCAGTGAAAGGATTCCGGTGACCTCTGAGGACTTGTTAATGGGGTGGGCAGGTCGTCTGAAGGTGAATTGCCGAAGTGCTATAGATGTGCCTTCGTGTTCAACAATGTGTGAAGGCATAGCAGGAGTCTACTGCTCGACAACCACCTCTTTAATAAATGCAGTGATGGTATCTACACTGAAGTGTGAAAATGTTCCACAGTAAATGTCAGCAACGACTGGAGAATCACAATTTTACTCATATCAAGTTGAGTGTTGTTAGACATCTTTATTGCATGACCTTCTGCAACAGTTATACCTGGTAATAGACTAAAAAAGACATCCCCAAACATTGCACTCCTTAGCCAGCAGTATAGAACCCTGTATTCCGCGGCTGGTTTGCTTCTAAAGCTAAGCAGGGCTGGGCCTGGTTAGTCCCTGGATAGAAGACCAATGCTGCTGGAAGTGGTGTTGGAGGGCCAGTAGGGGGCAATCTTCCCTGTGGTCTAAAGAACATTCCCAATGCCCCAGGGCAGTGATGGGACATCTGCCCTGAGTAGGGTGCTGTCTTTTGGATGGGACTTTAAATGGGTGTCCTGACTCTGTGGTCACTAAAGATCCCATGGCACTATTCATAAGAGTAGGGGTGTTAACCCCGGTGTACTGGACAAATTTCCAATCTGGCCCTCATACCATCATGGCAACCTAATCATCCTCAGCTTTCAATTGGCGCTTTCGTCACCTTCCCTCCCTCCACTTCTTCCCAGGCCAATGCTGTAAATGAAAAGCTGTTCTCAGTCAACTTGCCTGGTAAACTAACTAACTCCTCAGCACTTTTAGTGTGCCATCTATCTGTACAGTATCTTGATTCTGCCTTAGTCATTCCATTGTTCCTCTGTTCCCCTGTTATCATTGTTTAGGAGGCTTTGAGAACTTGGTCAAACACACATGCAAACACAGAGAGCACCTTGCTCAAACAACCCTGAGCGAGGGGAACCATCAAGAGGAGATGCTATTGTAGTGATAAACGGCTAGAGAGGCAACTGACAGTGAAAGTTGTTTGGGAAGGCTGACAGAATGTGGCAAGTCAGCTTTCCAGGGCTGTTGGCTGTTCAGTTGCTAAATAATGTGCAACAGGCCCTTGTGGGTTGTTGTGTTGCCAGATGTGTTCTACAGGCTGAGGTTGGGTTGCCAGATTATGTGCTACATGCACATAATCTGGCAACCCATGTGTTCTATAGATGGCACAGATGTGTTCTACAGGCTGAGGTTGGGTTGCCAGATTATGTGCTACAGGCAGAAGTAGGTGGTTGGATTGCCAGATTTGGTGCTACAGACAGGCTCATCTCTGTGGTTGGGTTGCCAGATATGTGCTGCAGTGTAACAGTCCAATGCATAGGAGCTGACCACTGGAAGTTAGATTGCATTGACCGTACCCTGGTTAGCCGAGTGGGTTTATCCATTGACATATTGATTTGAAAATCTGTTTTAGTGGGTAGCAACTAAATTCAACCTGAATGTTTAAACTTTGAATATGAATGTAACCATCTAATGTAAAAGCTATCAAATGGTTTGTGAAAAAGTGATAGCTTCAATGAACTTACAATACAAATACAAAAGCAGCAGACGAGAAAATTTATTTTTCCAATTAAGATATCTAATTAAAACATCAATCAACTGCCACTTCTGAGAAGTAATCATGTATACTTACAGAAAACCAAAGTAAAATTCTATAATTACTCAGTGTGTGAATGCAACACCACTGTGTTACCATGGTACATTATGCCCTTAAACCTGCATTCACTTTCTTCAAAGCTTTCACAGTGAAATATTCTCTAAAAAAATGTAAAGCTTTATTAACATCCACTACAAAAACAACAACAACAAAAAGTCACAAGAACCATTTGGATTTTGTGCCGGCAATTAGCTTTCTTCACAAGATCTAATTACTGTAATGAATTCTTCCTGAGGCTGTTTATTGAATATATATTGTAAACCATTGTGTCGTCTCCTAGTTCCACATCAAATTAATCTGGGACAGCTTTGTTTATTTGGCAAGCAGACATAAGAAAGATACGACTATGTGATGCTTTTCTGGTGGGCATTATTTTATATTTGACAAGCAAAATGATCTAGACACAAAAACATGTACACCCACATGGTTCAAATACTCTTTACAATAAATTTGCTAGCTTTCGGACATGTTTGGTTACTCTCCTAGCTTTTAGATAAAACTGTTTTGTGGGCTTTAATGGAAGAGTCTGATGTGCGTTCTGTAATATCACATTGTGGGGGGAATAGTGTTGCATTGGAGAGGTACATATACAGTAGATGCTACTGCATTTGAAGTGGAAAACTGCACACTTTCTGTAAACCCACCCTCTTATGAACCTAGAGCATCCACAAGGGAAATGGCTTTGCTTCACACTATAAATACTATATACCTTCATCTGATACCTTTCTATCTTTGCAACTGAAAGATAATACGGCTTTTTATCTTTACAATGATCTGAATGTCAAGAGCAGCGATGCGGGTGGACAAAACTGCGACTGCGTCTCTCACGTGCACAACCGTCTGAAATACACTGCTCATATTTGACACACGTGAACAGGCACACAAGCACACTGTATGCACACATTTTTTTACCCACCTCGTGCTGTGCAACAGCAGGGGCCTAGAGTTAAACACTAGAGGCAACATTGGACTAATAGAGCAAATACACGACGATGAACCTCCGTGTGACCCTTGACCTGTTCTGGACAGTAACAATGACCCACAGAATGGCGAGAGAAAAAAAAAGTTTTTCACAAACAGAAACACAGTAGAGTAAAAGAACCTCATTCACTGTAACCACTCAAAGCAGCGATGAGTTCTGACAGTATGTTTCCACCTTGCTATGACCATGGGTACACTTAGTGCCCTGTCGGGGAAACACCACAGCGACCGTTCAAATGCTCTCCCTAAACGCTTAGTTTCAATAGTTAATGAGTGCTTACACTTAGCGTGTCATAACTCTGCGTGCCGTGTGTGTTTCTGTCAGCTGACAATACGCTAGTACATTTGCGACAATAGCGTGTCTACTCTATGTTAATGAGCAATCTACTAGCAGCTTGGCACTAAAGCCACAGGGAATCCCAGCCTACATAAGAATCTATTTATAACTCTTAGAAGTTCTCCTTTGCTTGTCCCTTTCATTACTCCTGGTGCCCGCTCCCCTAGACGAAAGTATTTAATTAATACAAGGACTGCGGTAGCTAAGAGCTTCAGCAAATGATTATGAGGGCTTGTATATGCCAATCTGAAAGTAATGAATATAGGGGACAGGAGATTGACTGGGTCCAGCTCAAATTACTCTGACCCACAGGACACAAGGAGACACTTATTCCGGTAATGATTAAATCCTACCAGCACAAAGGCATCTTTTAATTGCACCTTTCTATTTTAATTACACCTTTTTTTTTTATTTATTGAGCAAACTTTGAGTTCCGATGGACCTTCGATTTTGTTTTGGGAGGGTTTGGGTTTAAAAAATGTGATCTCAAATTTAGAAGCTTACAACCTTCCAGGCAATAGTGGAACAAAAACTGCACTGACTTAGGAAAAGGATTTGCACAAATGATATCCTGTATGAGGAATTGCATATTTCATGTTAATTAAAGATGCATGTTTCATTTTGAAATCCCTAAATAATGAATCTCCACAGGGACAGATTGAGTTTTTTTTGCTGTTGATGAAAATATTAATCTACTAGAATGTATTCACTAGGAATACGTTGTCTGTTATAACCTTTCTATTTTACAACGTTTCCACTAACCGTAAGTCACTCTGGATGAGAGTATCTGCAAAATAAGTGTGAAAAAGTAATGAAAACAACAGTGGGATATTGTGACTAGTTCTCCACTGTGGACTTTAGTAGTACAGTATTTCAAGGTAGCAACATCAAGGTGTCTTCTCCAACCATTTCAACCTACATTCTAGATTCAGGCAACACTATCACCTTGGAAACCAGCATTCCTCTTGTTCCGCTGGGTGTCGTTACCATAGTGAAACCTGACCTCTATCATTCTGAGTATAGCAAACAGTTGTCCTCCAAAGCAGAATCAAGCCTTGATTAACCTCAACATGGCCAATGTGTTTCTGGAGTGTGGTATGTTTACTCACCTAACAACATTGGAGAGAGAATTCTCTTTACACTCATTGTTGGTCTGGTAATGTACCGTAGTTATTGAAATAATATGCAGCATATGTACAGGTTTGATTTTTGAATTTTAATGTAATGTACCATAGGTCTTTTGACTTAAGACTGTCTCCTGAATACTACTGATTGGTTTAGGCATTTTAGGAAGTTTCTGTTTGCCAATTATTATCATTTTCTTTTGCTGAAGGCAATATTTTAGAACACCAATGCAGATGGTTGCCTGAAAATTTATTTCTGCCAGACTAAAATGTTACCAATGAGCTCTTTGAAAAGACAGCCAATGGAATCTTCTGCTTTCAATCATACCAAATTACCAGGAAGTTCAAACAAAATATGCATTCTCTCAATGTACATATTATGCCTACATTAATTATATGCAAAAATAAATATAATACAATTAACTTAGACTCTCATGTGTTTGTTTCCATGGATACATGTTTTATTAGACACCCACGTGGTTTTCATTTTGTGTGAAAACCTACAACACCCAACTACACTTTGAAATCAAACAACTACACACTTCAAAATCACAGAACTACAAACTTTAAATCAGCAACAGTTTCAGCCATCTGTGCATGAAACTTGAAAATATGAAAGCTTTTAATCACATTGAGCAGTTGGGTAATGTAAGTGCTACTGGCTGTTGCTACACAACTGTTGAGGATAAAACCATGTCTCTCCCTGTCGATGAAATAGGACAAGACACGCTGGCTACTGACTGTGGGCTGAGATTCTGTCTGAATAATGCATGAAAATATTATCTCCAAATAACCACATTCTAAAAATGACTGGTTACTCTGGGCTCTTTTCTTTCTTTTTCTATCTCCGTGCAGTCAGACTCCAGATGACAGAATCTGGCTTTCTGGCTCAATTCAGAAGCATTAACATGGGAATGTAACTCATACTGGTCTCTCCTTGAATAAAAGGGGCCAATGTGTGACATCGGTGTCAACGTTTAAATAGCTTGAACGATTACAATAATACCAGTCTCGTATGCACAATGAGATATTTTTTACCATGCACAGCTCTACTTTAGTCAAGTCCTTGATTATGTACATTTGTGATACAAATTCTTGAATTTTACTCTTGTTTATAAAGTCCCATTATGTACAATGTTTAGTACAAAGTTCATTAGTAATACATGTAAATGGAAAGCTTGATCTTGGGCATTTCTATGAGGGCAAAATCAAAGCTTGACTGGAAAAGTGATGTTTTTAGCTGTGGAAATGGATATAGGTGGCCTAACATTGAGGAAACATCATTTTTTTAATGGAAAATGTTCCTTTAGAGGTCACCACACTACACTTTACTCATGATAGTGACACCACATATCAATTAGCGTTTCGCTATGAGTCTAGCCGTCATAGAAAGAAGAGGAGTTTGTTTGCGTTTTTATTATTTGCATGTGTACGGTACATGCTTGCATCCATGACTGCGAGCTTGCATGCATAAGTGTGAGGTTGCAACGTGCTGCTAACTCTCCAAGAAGGTTAACATTGATTGTTTTGGGATATTAAGACCTGCTGACTTAATGGCATGACAAAATCAATCTGTTTGAATCCATACAAATGGAACTATCATGAGACATATACAGTACATCCAAATGCGGTGCCTTACAAGGCAGGTCAATGAGTGGCATTGTATAAGTGCAACATAACCTGTATAACCAAATGCTATCTCTGCCACAGGAATAGGAGTCTTAGCAGCGCTCCTTCACCCCAAATCTGAGACTGGAAAAGTCCTGATCTGCCTCAGGCATAGTTCTGGGAAGGACGAGTGGAGGTGCCGGGAAGTTTACAGCCGCATTACACAACTAGGGTTTCTGAACTCATCCAAAACCAACGTATTGAGTATTTAGTATTTAAGGATTGAAAATCTCCCATTCAAACCATGCTGTCATCTCTCAGCTGCTATAAACAATATGTTATGATTGACAGAGCAATACAAAAGAAAGGAACGGATGTATTTCCTCATCCCCAGCAATAAAAATGAGGACAAATCAGATTGAATTGCTCATTTCTGGTCACTATTGCTTAGAAGTTGACTGAACTTGGTTGGTGTCCAATGTCCAAACAACTCAAATTTCACATTATCATGAAACTAAAGCTTCACCTTTTGAGTCGTTAACTGTATTATTGTTAACTGAATTAAGGCTTGTGTGCATGCTGAATTATTTTCTTCCCAAATAGCCTTTAATTAACAAACTAAATACGGCGTGATTTAGAGATTCCATGAGGACATGTCATTATTTGTAGCTGGACGTGTCTTAAGTTTGTAAACATTGCTCATGGCTATTCAATGACTTTCACACTTAAACATGGATTATAATTTCTCCTGGCTAATATACATGTTTCAAAATATATAATAAATGTTAAAAATTAGAGTGAAAATCTCCTTTAAAGAGTAAGTCAGGCAGTCATGGTAGGCCAAATAACCTACACTATAAACACACATCTTAATCCAGAAAACTGACAGAGAAACTCAGATAACTCAGTCTCCACATAATGGAGATCCAATTTCATTATTACAAATGCAATTCATTTTCAATAAAGCCACAACCTCTCCCCATCAGGTTAAAAGCATCGAACAGAAGAATTAATATGATAGGTCTTCCCTAATGGATTACAATGCATTGCTCAAAATAATTAGGGGATGCCAGGTTTGAATTACATTTGGGACCGGAGTGAATGGAACGGTGTGTAGCGCATCAAACCCATTGTGTGTTACCGTATCATTTCCCCCAGTCCGGACGGTAATGAGAGCGCGGCATCCCCAATTCAGATCCATTCACTCCGGTCCCGAACGTAATGCGAGCTCGGCGTCCTCAGCGTCCCCAGTTAAGATCCACCGACCACGGCTGGTGTAAGCTAAATGGGCTGCAGGTACCGCCTCATGCTACCAGTAGTGAGAAGGACAGTACTAAAACGCAAAACTGAAGAAGAATCAGTAGTCAGTCAGGACGGATGTGGAGAGACCAATTGTCTGTGACCACCAACTGCTAAATTATTCCCTTTTTGGGGGTTGTCTTGCTGTTGCCACTTTCATTTGGAATAAAAAAAGGTGACATTGATTTACAATCACTTATGCTTCCTAACTGGTCACATTGATATCCCTGATATTTAATTGAATAGCATAGCATGGTTTAGACGGGAAACCCAAGAAGAGATTGTCGGTCAGTCATCCTTTCGGATGACGGAGTTCTTAATTAGTGTAGTCAAATGGTAATTACGCAGCATATTTAAAATGTCAGTACACTCTTTTAGATGTAGTACACCACAGTGCCATCCGTTATGTCACCAATGCTTCCTATTACATCCATCAGTGGATCCTCAATGCACTAGATGGATGGCCCTCACTACACACCCGACACAAAATCACTGGTATCAACTCATTTACAAGTCTTTAATAGACAAAACACCATCTTACCTGAGGTCATTAATTTCCAGAGCATCACCCACTCTCAATCTGCAATCAAACAGGTACAGTTTAATAGATCTCGCTGGCTGCAACAAAAGCCTGCACCTCCTTTGGCCACCTCTCCTTGCAGTTCTCCGCCGCTAATGATTGGAACAAACTGCAAAAATCTTTGAAGCTTGAGTTCACTGTCCCCCTCACTACCTTTAAAGTATTACTATCAAACCTACTGTCAGATCATAGCACATGTTGACCCTACACCCTCTCTCTACCCGTTTATGCCCTAATGACCTAATTTAACCCTTGATGCAACTTTCAACTGTCTCTGTATATTCTGCACACTACCATTCCCATAGCCATGCTCATTGTATCTACTTTAGTGTTATTTTGCACTGCCACTTTGTATTCCGAGTAATCTACCTCTCTATCTCAGACCCTATATCACACTTACTGTATAGCATACAGTGTTGCCATGCCACTTTACATACCAATTAACATATCCTGTGTAACTATATGTTGTCTTGCACCTTGATGCTTTTATCTTGGCCAGGTTGCCGATTCAAATGAGAAACTGTTGTCAATCTGCTCACTTCGTTAAAGGTTAAATAATTTTGTTAAAAAAAATAGCAGTAGTATAGCTGTAGAGACCATAAACCACAGGTTTGACATCAACATGTTTTGAGTTGGTATCCATTTTATAATATCAATAAGGTGTGTGGTTTATTGCCAATAAACCATGGCTAAGTGACAGGTAAAGGCACTCCAATGAGTCATAAAACTCTCTTAGACATGATTTATTGGCCATACGCCCCACCCTTGTGATGCCACATTGCTTCAATTAGTAGTTAACTATAGAGCATAATAACACTGTGTTCTCTTAACAAGATGGCGGAAATTTTATAATTCAATTACACTTTTGAAAAGCCCAACTACATTATGTTCTAATGTGCATTTTAATTCAGTCTGCCTTGTTTGATAGGGTTGTGAAAAGGTATCAAGCTTTACAGTTTGCCTTTATAATATTTCTGCAAAAATGACAAAGGTGTCAACCCTCAATTCCAAGCAATCAATATATCATCAAGAAGTGTTTTAGTGACAGTGCTTCCATACATGATCAGTTATCCCTCTGAGGGCACAGTGAAACACAGGTTTCAATGTTTCACAGACATAGATTGAACTTAGTCCTGGACAAAAAATAACGTTAATGGAGATCTCTATGAAGGCTTTATCAGTGTTTGGCAGAACCAGCCAAGAGTGGTCTGGTGGCGAGTAACATCACAATGGTGTGCGTTTTGAATCTATATTTATCATTGGGCCGACTCCCTCACCACTGGAGAGTTCTGACTGACATTGAGAATACACACAGCACGGCCTGTCTCTCAGTCTCCTCCTGTCTCTCTTTGACTCTAAGGCATTAATACTGTATGTGGGCTTCTGCAACTCAGCAGCACTTACAATAGGGTCTACTCCAACACCAGAATAGAAACCCAACATAGACCCAACTTCCAAGTTAGAACGAGAGTAACTTAAACGCTGCAGGTTCATTTTCCATTGACCAGTTTTAAAGCGTTTGCATAGAAAAGTGTAATTCTGTTAAATAGGGGTGTAGAGTTTCGCTGGGGATTACAGTAGCCTTCTTCTTCTTTCTCTATATCTTTTATCAAGCTGAACATATTTTCTTAATAATATGAAAAAAGGGATTCATATGAGATGTTTCCTTACACTATGTAGTGTTTTGTTACAAAGACGAGCACCACCTAAAATGCAAAATAATGATCAAAGATTGACTGCGGCTGCCGCATTGGAATTTCTGTTTAAATGGCAAAATAATAAAATCATTAAAAATAAAACTTATTGCAATTTTTATGTAGTGTTTGTATAAGTACATATAAGGGAAAAAATATATAGAGACCTCAAGGATGTGTCAATTCAAGTAAAGAGACAAACAACTATTGGCTGTTGAATTTCTCCATTCATAACCCAATCCACCATTCTCCTTTGTCCCGGCAGGTATTAGGGATTTTCGTCCTCCTATATAGCCCAATTCTGTCTACTTTCAAACAGTCTGGGTATAGATGGAACGAAATCCAAGTCACAGCCCTGTATTGGAAAATCCCAATAATAGAATAAATCAAAAATGTAATGCTGCATCTCATGCTAGTACCACCACACATCATGTTAGTACTGCCACACATTTATACTAGTACAGCCACTCATCATGTTAGTACAGCCACACATTTATACTAGTACAGCCACTCATCATGTTAGTACAGCCACACATTTATACTAGTACAGCCACTCATCATGTTAGTACAGCCACACATTTATACTAGTACAGCCACTCATCATGAGAGTACAGCCACACATCATGCTAGTACTGCCACTCATCATGTTAGTACAGCCACACATCATGCTAGTACTGCCACTCATCATGTTAGTACAGCCACACATCATGCTAGTACCGCCACTCATCATGTTAGTACAACCACACATCATGACAGTATCGCCACTCATCATGTTAGTACAGCCAAACATAGTGCTGGCACTGCCATATATCATGTTAGTACTGCCACTCATCATGTTAGTACAAACACAAATCATGTTAGTACAGACTCAAATCATGTTAGTACCACCACACATTATGCTAGTACCACTACACATTATACTAGTACCACCACACATCATGCTAGTACCGCCACTCATCATGTTAGTACAGCCACACATCATGCTAGTACTGCCACTCATCATGTTAGTACAAACACACATCATGATAGTACCGCCTGTCATCATGTTAGTACAGCCACACATCATGCTAGTACCACCACTCATCATGATAGTACAGCCACACATCATGTTAGTACAGCCACACATCATGACAGTACAGCCATACATCATGCTAGTACCACCAGAGGTCGCGTTCTCTTTCTGAAGTGTGCGTTTTCAAAATGCAGACTGTCCAAAACTCTGCGTTTTAAATTTTTACCCTGCATTCTAATTGAATAAATGAATGTGGGTGTACTCAGTGCTCTAGAATGCAGGAAATATACTTTTAGAATGCTGTGTGAAAAGTTGAAATGATAAATAACAAGTTACAGTAATAAAATCGGAAGAATATTGGAGTGATTAATCTACACTGTCGATCGAGAACAAAAATAACGTAAATTGCTTTTACTCCTACAGTACATTTGTCATGCAATCTTCTAATAATCTGCCAATTGGAAAATGTGAGATTACTAATAATTAGGGGTGCAACGGATCATGAAACTCACGGATCGGATCGGTTTTCGGATCAGAGTCACGGATCGGATCATTTTTCGGATCAGCAAAATAAAAAAAATATAAAATAATTGGAATTTGGGTTAGTTGTTTTTATAATTTTCAGTGGTTATGATGAGCAATTTGAGAGATAAATTTGGTTAATATTGATCGCTGTTTA